>RJWH01003476.1:0-122148 GCA_004363575.1 Solenodon paradoxus
GTATCTTAAAACTACTACATATTCATCAGAACACCTAAAATTTAAGAGTGAAAATACCAAGTGCCAGGGAAGATGGAAAGCAATGGGCATTGTCATGCATGGCTGAGGGAAGCATGATTTTGTTCAGACTTTTTGGAAACTGCTTGGAACTCTGATAATATTAAATGTAGTCCTACTGTATGAGTGCCTGCATTTTTTTGGAATATATTTTTTTGTAATATATTTTCTACAATTAACCATAGACCATGGAATCTTTTCCATGTCAAAAATATTAGTCAATATAATACAGAGAGCACAAGTAATCTGGCTTGAGATGGATTTTATGTGATGAATGGAAATGCTGGAAAATTCTGAACTTGAACACTTGTTACTGGGAAATGTGCTAGCCAGTTCTCCATAGGCCCTACGTACAAGATTTCCTATTTATTTGTTTGAGTTCTAATTCAGTAACTAATCTCTCTGTCCTTTTTTAATTTATGACTTTACTTAAACTTATGTTAAAACTTTCATTATGTTCCTCATGATTCTTCTGCTTCTAAATTTTTCATTTATTTCTTCTTTTCTTTTTTGCTTCCATTGGATTATTTTCTATCAAACTGTATTTAGATTCATTAATTACAATTTCTGCTGTATCCAGTTTACAAATCATCCATTCGTTCTTATTAGTTTTATTTATATATTTAAATTCTCAGACATTGATTTGGTTCTTTTTGAGAATCTTAATTCTCCATAAAAATGTCCTTCATTTCAAGTGTGTCCTACTGGAGTAGGGGTTGGGTATAGTCTACATACATCCCAAGGTCCCAGATTCATGACCAGTGACGAGTGGGAACAATCAAGATGAACAACTAAATGAAAAGAAATGAAGTGCTTCTTCCTCCTCTCCCTCGCTGCCAGCCTGCCTCTGCTCATCCTCATTCCTTCCTGCACCTTTCTTTTAAAAAAATAATCCTTAATTTCAGCCATTTTAGCTATTCCTTTCTGCATTTTTTTTTGGTATATTAGTCATAATTATTTTTAAGTCTTTGTAGGGCCCAAACTAGGATGAGGTAAATAAGTTACACTGAGTTTGATATTAAACGATCCACTGACTCAGGTTCAGCAAATTTGTACCCAAGGAACACCACTTGACACTCATTTCAGCATTTGTTTAGGGGCATGGTCTTTTCTCCTGAGGTGTGACCTTTCTGTGTTCTATGAAGTATTTACCAAGGTCCTTCTACTCCAATTGATCCAGAATTACTTTAGTATACCCCGTTCCTGTGATCTTCAAAAAATCTCTGCCCAGTTTTTAGTGTCTCAGAAATTGCTGGATAAAGCATACTGGAGACTCATCCTGGGCATTTACAGCATCCTTTCCCCAGTTTCATTTCTGCCATTTCTTCTTCTCCAGTGCCCTGATGTTCTAATCTTAGCCACTTTATCAATCCCAAATTGCCATCTCTGTATCTTCCATCCTGTGATATTGCTACTCATTTCTGGCTCCATTTTCTGTGCTGTGGTATGGAAAATGCCCTGGGAGAGAATGCCTGAGTGAATGTGGAGTTAACATCATGTGCTTCTCATTTCTCGAGGATTATGTTCCTGTGTTAGATGTTGTCCAGCACCTAGGAGCAGTTGTTTTATTTTTTACATCTTATACAGTTGTTCATAGAAGCCCACTCAAGACTGGTGCCTGGAAAGAACTTTTTAAACCCAGTACCAAAAGTAAAAACAATAGGAAATATTTGATATATCTTGTTACCTAAATTCAAAAAATTCTGTTTTTAAAAAGAGCTTGCCAAGGGATTGGGAATGGGAGTGGGTAATGGAGGGGGACAGAGAACAAAAATATAAATAGAAATAAATAAAATAAGAGAGGGAAATTGCGTGAGCAACCATGTGAGTGTGATGTGAATTCATCACATTACAGTTGTTTTCTAATAACATATTCTCTGCAAGAATATAAAAAATGATCATATAGTGAGATAGCATTAGTAGGTTGGAGAGGTGCAAAGATAGCATTTGGCTTGCATCACAAAATGGCCCCTGAGTATTAGCAAGAGTTGGCTGCCTATGGTTTAGCTGAAATTTTCTCTAGGTCTTTGAATAGAAACCAAGCATAAACAAGGACAATGAGACAATACGGGACAAAGATGTTGACAGATTTGTTTAGAATGACACATTTTTTGAAAGGGTGTGAGATAATGAAAGGGAGGGTTGAATAAGTGTTGAAAAATTGATAACAAAATATTATATAGTCAATAACAAAGGAAGTTAGACTTTGATCGGCTTACTTAGAGGAACTTACAAAACATATTGCTAAGAAACTTGAATGGGAGTGTGAATGGGCAGGGAATTCTTTCTCAAAGAGTAAGGCATTAGGAAGTAAGAAATGGAAAAGTATGGCAAATTTTGTCTATAATGAGTTATGCGTGCCTTTTTCATGGTGATTTTAAAGTATCAGTGACATAGGCAAAAATGGGGGAGAGATTATTAGAAATGAAGAAAACTTATCAATCAGACACAAGATAGGAAGCTTATTTAGATCCTGATTTAAACACACTAACTATGCAGCATTATTTTTGAGGCAATTGGAATATAAACAGAAACTGAGTATTAAATGATATTGACCAATCGTTTAATTTTTTTAGGTGAGATCATCGTACTATGTGTTATTAACTTGTCTTAAATATGGCTAAATGCAAGTGCTCTGAATCCGGAAAGACCATCTCTTGCTCTGACTCAATGACTGAACTTTCTGAGTTGCTCTGTAAAGGGTAGGGAATCACAATGCCTCATATAAGGATGTTATTGTGGAAGTAAAAAGAAGCACATTTAGCTTGGAACTGACAGAGTAGGAAAACAATGCATTAAGACACAGACTCACATACTATGTTTTGCTAATTTATGGTGTTTCTAAATTATTTCATTCTCCTGGAAACCCATCACTTTATGATCATATTATTTGTTTTGCAAGTCAAGGCTATAAATAAAATTAATTTCTTTGTAAGCAGGAAACTACACAATTAAACCAACTCATAATTCAATATGTCTGACTCAAGAAAACACATTGGAGGTCAATGTATTGATCAATTTAAAGTCAGACTTATTTCGGATAAATTTAGATTTACAGAAAATTTGCAAAGCTACTGCAGAGAGTTCCCAAATGTCCCTTGGCAGCTTGCATTTTTAAAATGCAGGTGTGAATTGTTTGATAAACAATAGTGACTAGACTATTTTGAGAGAAATGAAATTGAATCTCGAATAAAAGCCAAAAAAACTGTTCTACTGCAGAAATTTAATTCATGTTTTCCTACTCGCTATATTGTTGCCTGGAACAGAGCCTGGCCTCTGGTGAGTCTGCAGTAAACTAGCTCATGCCTGATGACATAGTTAAGAGCATTGATAGCTGTCTGTACTTCCTCACTGAGGCATGTTCCTTTGGTGTCAGAAAAGTTTCCTGGCTCAGGAAAAATGGAAGCCATAGAAAAGCTGAAAACTCAGAGAAAGCAAACAAAAGATAATTGTGTTATTGAAGACAATGGTTCTCAGAGTGGTCTGAGTACCCGCAAGGACTCCTTTTAAGGTTCTGTGAGGTTAAAGCTTCTCTCCTAGTATCTTCTTTTCATGAGATCACTGGTGATTTCAGTCATTTTATTTTAATATTGCAAAATGAAATGTATCAATGTTTGGAAGAATCGGTCCTTTTAAATGTATAAAATCATACCTGCAAGATCCAACCCAATTGTAGGATAGACTAGATGGACTTTAATGTGAAGAGTGTGAGAAGTTCATCATCATGACAGCAGATTTCATGATGCAACCAGTCTTTAAGAAGCTACCACTTGAGTTGAGGTGGGGGAGCAAAGAATAGCTATAGTGGTCTGAAAAGGTCACTAAAATATTCTTCCCTTTCCTAACTACCTAGCTGTATGAAGCTGAGTTTTCTTTATGTGCTTCAACTGAAACAACGTATCACAATCGATGAAATGCAGAAGCAAACCTGAGAATCCAGTTGTTTTCATTAAGACAGACATTCAAGAGATTTGTAAAAACGTTAAGAAGTGTCACTTTTTGCTCACAAATATGTTTCTTTTGGAAAACATTTTTTATAAAAATACATTATTTATGTCAACATTTAAAGATTATATGGTAGCTATGCAAAAATGAACAATTAAATTACTATTTAATTATCTTGTTTCAATTTCAAATACAGAATTTGCTCGTAGAAATTATCTACCTAAATAAAGGTTCTTTGGAGTTGTTAATAAATTTTGCAAGGATAAAGGATTCCTGAAACCAAAGTTTGAACACCACTTAGTTCGAGTGTGTCTGTAATCACTAAGGCCTTCATGAGTCCTGGGGGCAGTGTCCCACTTAGGGTTATGGGGTTGGGTATAATACCCATACAGGGCTTCTATTCCTTGCTCTTGCATGAATGGGAGTTGGATGGGAGGTCCTTGCACAAAGCCAAGAGATTAGAATTACTGCAATGCTGGAGCAAAGGAAATAATAAACTCTCTTTACAATATTGAAAGATGACAAGGGAGCTCATTTATGTCATGAATTTGACATGGAAGATCACATTTTTATGAACAGGTAATTGTGTCCCCAGACTTGTACCTAACTTGGAATCCTGTCCCTCAAGGGGTGAAGAATCACAAGCCAAGGCAGTGAGAAGCATTGGCTGAGGATGGTTGACACTCCTGGGGTACCCAGAGAAGCAAATAGAAAACCTCATCTGTGAAGACACTTAGTAACTCAATCTCCATAAGATTCAAAGTGGTTTTGAGAAAACCAGGCTTTGGTACATTAAAATATTTACAGAATATTTATCCTCTTTTCTGAACAATTATCGTTGGGAAGGGAATTTCCCTAACTTGATAAAGGGGTTTAGAAGAAAAAAACACCACCACCTACAACAGATATGCATATCTGTGTCATAGGCCAATGAAATAAAATAAAGAGCCCAGACAAAACCCCATACGCATGTTTGAGAAGTGTATGTAACAGGTAGCTTTACAAAGCAGCAAAGAAGATATGGACTAACCAATAAAATATTGGCTTTTCCACTAGCAATATACAATTAGAGTAGTTCTCATTCCATTTAAACAAAACTCAATTCGAGATTGAGAAGAATCAAACTTTTAAATAATGTATCTTAATGATACTGGAATAAAGTGAGTTATTCAGCTATGTACTAAAAACAAAAATCAAAAATAGATTGGAACATGTTTATCAGGTATCAGGTAATCCCTAAACGTAGACAACAAAGGTGTATTTCGAATCATGCTCTATTTCCTTCATGGCCAGGCAGAGAACTGGTTCCTATGATGCTCAAGGACTTGGGCTATCAGCTTTCTACCACTTTGAAGTTGTCAGTGGCTTGAGAGTGATGGTGAGTGTGCCTTTAAATTCTTCACAGTCCAATCACACAGTTCATTTATACTGACTGTGGGAGCCAGAGAGCCAATTAGGTATGTGAAGACACATTCATTACACCAGTTTGCCACCTCTGCAAACTACGGTACATTAGTGACTAACTTGTAGTTAACAATGACTGTGAGGACATTTAAATAAGTGTAAGATTATTTCTTGTGCACACTTTTTAAATTTGACTTAAATATGAACTTTATGTTCACAGCTTCAAAGATTCTTCGAGGAATCAAGGTTATAGTTAAGTTCTGTTCTGAGATGTTGGGCAAATGCTTTTAATCGCCAGGCTTCACTTCACTTTGTAGACTGAGGAGCTTGAATGGATTGTCTTTTACATTCCTTCTAGGTTGTTGAGGCTGATATTCCTAACTCTCTTTTTCCACAGCTTAGCCAAGGAAACAGAATATTCAAGATACATTTCAAATTCCAGGCTGTTGATTCACGGTCTCTTGAACCTGGCAGAATGATGTCTTTGATAGCTTATATTCATTGTCTGTCTTTTTAGTGGTCTCTGAAAATGGCTTTTGATTAGCTTACCTTTTCTTCCAGCCAGGCAGTGAAATCATGCTTTTGAAGGCTGTAATTAGTTGATGGAAGAAACCACCAAATGAAACCATTGACTAATTATTGAGTAGAAAACTTGGTTTATGCAGTTTTGGTCTACTGATGAGTTTACAATAAATATACGAAGGCTTGCCAGCCAAGAATCCTCTGAGCTGATTCAGGCATCCTCTAAGTACCACACAAAAGCCCAAGCAGAATGTTTTCAGAGATTGCCAATTTGCCTTTTATTTCCAAGTTGGAGGGTTAATGTAATGAGGAGGTGGGAGTGAAAGCTAATGGGAAAGAATCCTCTTTTTGAACCTGAGAGCCAGGCCCTTCAAGAAAACTGAAATGAGGCCTTAGCATCAGTGGCAGAGCGCTCTGTGGGGTCCAGAACGAAGCCATGGCCTCTGTCTTGTTTAAATTGCCAAGGTCACTTGCAGCTCTTGTTAAAGTACAACTAGAAATGTATAGATTATGTCTCTGGAACAACCTATTTCTCTGGAATCCACTTCCAATGTCAAAGATTGCTTAGAGTGGAAGGGACCTATACTTAGAGAATTCGCTGTGACATTCTTATTCCTGTTAATTAAAGAAATTTCTATCTATGTGGAAGAGACCTTTCTATTGTATTTAAAATGCATGGAGGAACAAGTAGACTCATCATTAGAGAATGGCATATTCACATTATTTTCTCCTGTTTTTTAAAAAAGCACCAGTGGAAAAACGTGCACATTTTTATATAAAACAAACCAAACCGCTACACCTCCAGCCATTCCATGCAAGGGCTAATTGTGTGCTATTGAAATCTTTCTAGGTATAAAATTCCCAGCAGTTGCTGGACAGCCTGCCTCTCCAGGGAGTGAATCAAGTCCATATGGTGGCTGGAGAAAAAGACTTATTCCAGGAGAAAGCCAAGAGGTACAGTTTATTAACATGCTTCCCGCATGTTTTGCTGGCTGGTGTCAGCATCCTCCTAGCTCTCTGGGATAGATTAGGTTTACCTGATGCAGGCGTCAAACATGAAAGCAGACATCCTCTCGAGTGATCTCAGGGTCTGTTGGCAAGATACCTTGGGCAGATCTTAACTGATAACCCCTCTTGTTCTCAGTGTGGATTAGACAGAATCTAAAACAGTTTCACTTTTTCTAATGTTTAAAAAATGAAACACTTGCATAAAAATTTTTATAGACTTTGTTAGAGCACTTACAGGTTCAAGCAAAATTGAGTGGAAGGTACAGAGATTTTCCATATATTCTTTGACGTAGGCAAGCTAACTTTACTACATTACCAATATCCTTGACCATAGTGTTAACTTGGTTGTAATGTTTGAATCTACATTGACACGTCATAGCAACCGAAGTCTAGAGCTTACCTTAATGTTCACTTGGGCTGCTGTATATTCTACGGGCTTGGACAAGTGTATAATGGCATGTGCCCACCATTAGAGAATCACATTGAGTATCCGTTCCACTGCCTTAAAAATCCTCTGTGCTCCACCCATTTGCAATAACCTTTTCAAAAAGTTCAATATGGATACGATTTCTCTTTTAAAAATGTACATACAGATGAAGAGGTAAGGGAAGAAAAGGCCTGAATTTCCCCCCCTTTTCAAGGGCACATTGAACAAGAATACTATGTGATTTGTTTTCTGCTGATTCTCACAGCCACCCAGGGGGTGACCACAAGCTGACTCGCCTTTTGTCAGGTCCCCAAAGTGCTTTCCCAGCCTGTGCAAATTGAATTCCAAGTACAGCTTGAATTTTGTGTGTCTGAGTCTACAGGTCCCTCCTTGGATCATTGTCTCTTGAACAGCCTGGCTAAACTAAGTCCTATCCACCATGTGTGTTGACAGCGCATTGGATGCTCCTTTCTACTCCAGTCCTACTAAGTGCAGGCTAGTATAACAGTGGGAACACATACTAGAGGCTGTACATGTACACATTCTTGTAACTGGATGTGAGTTCAATAGATATGTGTGTGTAGTTCAGAAGAGACTAACAACTGTATATGCTAGTTTTCCTGCACTGGCCAGTTTCAGGAGTCAAACAGTGTCAGATTCTAAGAAAGTTCTATTTGAAAAGGAAGACTCTATTTCCTATGTCCAACTGCCTGTTTTTAAGTTTCAAATCAATCTTGAAATGAGAAACATTGAAAGATGGTTATCAGCTATGCAAAAAATGACCTTGTTCTCCCCAAGGACAAACACAGCAGACACAGTCACAAAAAAACGCAATGAGAGGGTTTGCCAAGAAGGGATTAGGAAAGCAAAGATGGGCGTTTCAGGCGGAGTGAATTTTTAAAACTCTAGTAGTACCTTGTTACTTGCTAAGTCAAAACAAAACAAAATAAAAGCAATCCAACCCAATCCAAATAAAACAAAACAAAACGTATTAGAGCATGTTGACCGGAACTGTAGTTAAGGGCACAAATTAGGGGTAACTGGTACTAATTCTTGAAATTCTGAGTTTGGAGTCCTGCCAGCAGTTTTGGCCAGCCAGCTCAGCAGAAGGCCTCCAGACACTTGGCAGGAGAGAGAGGCAGTCCTTCCCGGCTTCACCACTCTGTGAAGGCCGCCAGGAGAAAGGCGCTGCTGGCCTGTGAAGGGAGATTACTTTCTCTTCTCAAGTCTTGCACTGGAAATGAGTTTGAATTGATACTAATAAGTTTGGGAGGAACAAAGATAAACATGGTTCAGAAAGAGAGTTCCTGCAGGACAGGGAGATAAGGCATTCCCCTCTCATGCGACACCCCACACCTGCACTTCCTGACCTGAATTTGGACCACAAAGGCTGTGAGACCTAAAAGAAACTGAGGAGAGATGTCATTTTGTTTGATTTCCAGGCACAGAGGTCAGACTTACTCCAGTTCTAGAGACTTATCAGAGCTGTGCAGTACTGATATGAGCAGTGGGTGGTTAGAGAGTTTGAGATTTCAGGGGCCCCCGGTCCAAGCCTGGTGTGCAGCCCACCACTGAGAAGCAGAGCATCACCAGGATGCCTGGTCATAGGAGGCAGCCCTTGTCAGTGGGGCCTATTAGGGCCTCTGCTGTAGCAACCAGAATAAATGAGTGGTATGTCCTTTCCTGGCTCCCTCTTCTGCTTCCTCCAATTAGGGCTTGTTCCTAGACACAGCTGGGGGAGAACCTGGTCCTGCCCCCTCCCCAAGCACAGATATAGCCTTCATTATGGAAAGAAGAGCATTGGATTTCAAAATTGAGTATTGTTCCAATGACTAAAAGGGGCTGGGGCAAACCTAGATTTGAGCCAAACTGTCATTAAACAAAAAAACTGGGGATTGATGAGTGAGAAATAAGACACTATTTAGAAGCAATAAAACAGTTGCAGGTTGTTTTATTGCTCAATGTACCTATTTCAAAGTCTAGACTTCACATGTAATCTGTCTTCTCAGAATATGTGAAAATGCCAGCAACACTCATAAGCAACTTTTGTTAATGAGGTTGAATGTGGTGGGAACTGTAAGTACTCAGTCGTACGCCCTGCTTATGTGAGTTGAGACTTAACAGATGAGATCCTTATAGAATACATTTCATTTTTTAGTGTCTATGCAAGATTGAGCTTCACTTGCATGTCATTTCCAGGGACTGCACACTGTTTCATACTCAAAGCGTGGGTAGCTGTGCAATTAGTTACAGTGAGGCTAGTCTAGTCATTGGAACATGAAGAGTCTGTGTTCCATCACTGCAGTGGTTGGAAGTACTATCCATGACAGCCCTTAGATGAGTTCCTCTCTGGAATTAGGCTGAGCTGAAGAGAACTGCCTCTCCTGTGGTCACAGCCCCTTCCCAGGAGCACAAAGCATCCAAGTTCCCAATTCAGGGCAACTTAACCAGATTCAGGGCAACTGCAGGCTATTTCAGTTCAGAGACTCCCTAGCAGATAGGCAGGGAGTCTCCTGTTGTGAATACATCTCATTTCAACTTCTTCCTCCAAACCAAGGTCAATTACAGCCCACTGGCCCTATCTGACTTGCTGCCCATTTTTTTTGTGTGTGTGTTGTTGATGAGCTAAGATTGGTTCTCCCAGATTTAGATGGTTGAAAAAAATCAAATGGAGAAGGATATTTTGTGACATGTAAAAATTAGATGAAATGAAAATTCCAATATCTGTAAGTGAAATCTCATGGGAACACAGTTAAGCTCTTCTGTTTATATATCTCCTGTGGCTGCTTCTTTGCTACAGCAGTAGCACTGTAGAGTGGCTTCAGAGGCCATATGACCTGCAAGGCTAAAAGCATTTACTATCTGGCCCTTCACAGAAAAAGTTTGCTGAGCCCTGCTTTAAACCAACCCTGTATCCTTTCCACCACACAGATATTGAACCTGAGTGCATGCTCTCATATGCTTCCAACATGCAGCTTCCATCTCAATGTATGATTCCTGGAGTCCCTCTCTGGGTGTAGGGTATCATTCCTGGTTATTAAATTCTCAGAAATTAGACAGTACATTCTACAGTCTTCCACATCTCATCACAAGGAGTACTGAATTACAGTTAAGCACATGTGCAATAACAGTGATTGTCTAACTTCCATCAGCTTTGGAGGATCTGTTGTTTAATAATGATTAAAGAAAAAAACATTATTTGCATACATATATTACTGTAAAAATGACAGGTGTCCTAGTGTTCTTATTTGCTTAGCATTCATTTTTCCCCTCTGGTAATAGACCCTGATTTCCTTGGAGGCCTCGTCACTCCTGTTTCATATAAAACCTCCTGGCACATTGATTGGGCATAAGACCCAGTCTAGTCAAATGTGAGTGCCATGCCCAGATATCCCCAGAAATAAAACCCAAACATGATGGGTACGCAACCTAACCAGGTCACCAGGAACCCGGACCAGATCTCTGGGGAAAGCAGGCTCACATATTGGGTGGAGAGTAGGCCTGGAAATGCTGTGGGGGACCAGGATGAAGGCCGGCCTTCCCAATGATGTCTTTCAACTCTATTTCCAGTCATGATTTGTCAACAAATTCCTTTATTTGTATAAACCAGTGTTAGTTGGCTTTTGGTCCTTGTCACCAATGGAGTTCTAACCCATGCAGATTTCCTCTTGACCCCTTCCTGGGTTTTCCCACACAGGGCTCCTTGATCCTCACAGTGCTCCAATCTCAGTATTTTCACACTTGAGGATTCCGAGGCTCAAGGAGAAATAATCTGTCAGAAGAGATGAAACTGAAACTGGTATCACCTCATCCTAAATCCCTGTTCTTTCCACGACATAATGTACAAGATCATTTCTCAACTACATGTTATCAAGCAACAGAAAATGCCTGTTAAAATTCACAGAGGAAAAATACCCTTTATATGATGACTGACAATGTATGATGCTAAAACTCATGTTAGCAGAAATTAAAAAAAAAACAAAAACACGAAAAATGTTAAAACCATCTCAAAGATTTCAGAGAACACTTAAAGAAAATAACGTTTTGGGACAGGCTCATGGCCCAGTGGTTTAGTCCGCCAGGTGCAGTCCAAACACGTCCCTAAGTTCTGGGTTCAAGACCCTGGGCTATGAGAGAGAACAAGATGAACAACTAACTAAAATAAATAAAGTGCCTTCATTCTTACCTGTACGTTTCCTTTATGAAAAGAAAAACAAGGAAAGAAAATAACGTTTCAAAGATTTCATGCTAAAGATTTTCATACTAAGCTAGAAAGATATGGATGTGATTTTCTTTACGATCTCTTAGATCTTGAAGCTTAAAATAGTCCTTGTCTTGTGTTTGAGTTTTCTTTTGTTTTGCTTTTGTTTTGCTTTTGTGCAGCTGTTCTTACAGCCACCACAGGCCTGGAGTTCCTTTTGGAAAGTAGTAACAAATCTACCTGCCATAAAGATTTTATTGCTTTCCAAAAATTAAAATGGAGATATTTGTTTTTCTGATCATCTAAATGAAGCATGCTGATTATAAAATAAGAAAAAGAGAAATAAAATAAAAGGAGTAAATAAATATTATTCAACATGTCTTCCAACCAATGAAAATCACTGTTGATGTTTAGATGACATGTTCCAGTATAGAACTCACTCTTATCTTCTGAGAAGTATGACTCAGACTTTCTGAGCTGGTGCTGTGAGCACCATTCTACCTGAAAACCCATGTGTTTTCCCTTACCTGTGTCCCTTTTAGGATCATGTTCCTATTTCAAATATGCATGTACAGTATACATGTGTTTGTGTATATGTGTATGCACACATATTCACATGTGTCTACTGTGTATATGTGCATTTGTGTATATATGTGTGCATGTGTATAAGAATTTATAAATGTACGAGTGTATACGTATATATATGGATTATATATTTTTTATTTGTATAGTATATATATATATATATAAATAAAGCTACACATATAGATTTTCTATTTTCCTTCTACTTCTGAGGACTTTAAGGTACATGCCATTTCCCCCTAAACTGATGTGTAAAATCAGTTCATGATCAAATGATGTTCATGATCAAAAATTTTTAATATGGGAATCCTCTTTAAATATTAGAATGCCTTATTGACCCTTACATAGTGTAAATGCTCTTTTAAAGAAACACTAATTGAGAAAGTTCAATGAGTCCACTAATGCTTTTAAAATGATTTTTAAAAATGAATCACAACTCTCTCTACTAACATCAGAATTGGTAGGCCTGGGTGGGAGGATATTACTTAGTCTGTAAACATAAGATTGCTGGTTAATACTAGTGTTTCTTTTGAATAAGGTAAGTGATGTTGCTTTGCAGCCAACCTTCACTATCCATGCTGCAGTCCTTGAATTTAAGTAAGAACCAAACTGATTGTGCTCTATGATAAGAATTGGAGGTGTCTCTCCATTAATTCACATATTTCTCAGTGGTCCAAGTCCCTGAGAAATTTCCACTCTGAAGGAAACATTTTTGTTAAAATCTCAATCTCTCTCTTTCACACACAGTGATTAACCCATGACACCATGGGTTAACGAAGGGCAGCGTCTGAGTGGGTGAGAGTGGGCGGCGTCAGAGGGAGACCTCTCCTTCAGAGAAAACGTGCAGTAGAGACACACCTTTAAAAATTCATCATCAACATGACATAAACTTCGAACTGCAAAATTTTTAGGAAGTTCTAAAAATCTACCACGACTTCTTCATTTTGAAGAGAAAGAAAAGATCCACTTTGCCTTGTTGACTGAGTGTGTGACCCAGTACTTCCTGACATGAGTTACTCTGATAAGTCCACATCTGCTTTGAAAGTCAACTTGAAATCAAAAGTGAAAGTATCAGCAGAACTGAACCTGCAAGTAGCAGAGGTTGTCATGGCTGCCCTCCTCCAGCACAGTCTGTTGTCTTTTAGTGCAAGGCCAAGTTGCCCTAGTCCAAGGCCTGTTGTCTCTAGCTCGTTGCTTCTGATTCAGCTCATTGGGCCAATCCTTAAAGTAGTTCATCCTCAAGTTGTAGCAATTTTATTGAACAGCATGCAACTTAGTGATGTGCAAATATTATTATTATTAAATGATTTAATTATATGCTACTTACAGTCATAATTTATGGAAATTTCCTTTTCCATTCTTTGTATGTATGTCTCAGGCAAATCCCATAGAGTCCAGTCCAGACCAATATAAATTTTTAATCTATCATTCCTCTATTTTAGAGATTATACTGAACTGTTCAGAGACAAAATAAAATCATGCTTGGAATTTGGTTAAAATGAATGCTAGAGAGTAATGACAAGGGGAGGGTAGTGGATGGGGGTATAAATGAAGTAAGACTAGCACAGACAGTAATGGTTGAAGCAGGGTGAGAAATATATGGGAGTTACATAGGTTTGACTTTTGAATATGTTTGAAAACTTCTTTACAAAAAAGTCAAAATAAAATTCTGTAATTTTCACCCTAATAATAGATGCAATATTAAGTTACAATAAATGCAACATCTATAACAAAAGAAAACCATTAGTGGGAGGAAAAACTCCTTAGGATCTTATTCAATTTAACATTCGTGCTCTGTCCTCTGAAGGCAGATGTCCATGGGTCCTAGGAACAGATTCCCATCTCTGTATGTCTGCTCTCATTTCTCCTCCCTACCAGATTTTCCTCAGGCATTTCTAGATCTTCTGGTGTTGGGGCAGGCAAGACAGATTAGGGACAAAAGGGTCACATCCTCTGTTGGGTATTTCTGCTCTGGGTCTCTGCTACTCTGCCCAGCTCTGGCAGGCGTCCTGCCCTTGAGTAGGCAGGTCTCTAACCTGGGCTCTCACAGACATGGGTGTCAGTTCCTGGAGGCCTTGCTGCAGGAGCACCCTTACCACACATCTTCTCTGAAGGAGAGATCTCCCGCTGACTCTGCCTGCCCTCGCATGCTCAGTCTCTGCCCTTGGTTAACCCATGGTGTCCAGAGGGCACTTCTGTGCCCTGTGTAGGGTGCAGGCCTCCATGGCTACTCCTGACTCTGGCAGTCCTCTCTTCTCTTTTCCCGGCTTCAAATGGGAATGAAACAGGGCAGAACAGAGTCTACCCCAGAGGAAGGTCTAGCTTGCTCAGAATGAGATGCTAGGGTTCCCTTCATAAAATGCCCACTACTGTTTTGCTGCCTGCTATTATTGTTGTTGTTATTTTTACTATTATTGTTTTTTAATTTTGTGATGGGGAAATCATTTTAGCCTTCTGCATAAGAAGGAGAAAGGAGGGCTCTCCTCCCTCTGATTTAGGACTGATGACTTAGCCCTTTCTCATAAGCTTCCCACTTACACGATTGCAGTGTGCCCTGAAAGGAGACTGATTGTTGATGCAAATCCTTGCCCCCACAGAGGGTCAGAGGCAGGACTGTGTCTAGGCCTCTTTAGAATGTGAAGTGCTGCACCCTCTTTCCTGTTGCTTTTGCTCCTGGTCGTCGGTTCTGGACCTCCAGGAAGATATCACCTGTAGGTCTGGTTTGGGTGTCTTTGGCATTGCATGGGAGAAAGCTCCTGTCCAGAGCTGTCTTCCACCCTCACCCCTGCTGCTCTGCCTCTCCCTGTGGTCTTGTTGTTGGGGCTCCAGGTTTGTTACAAAGCATAGATAGAAATACTCCCGGCTCTCAACCTGGAGGCTTCCTCCACTGGTAGTCCCCATGTGTCAGAGCAATCATTCCTTTGATTCAACAATATCTTGGGCAGGGGCTAAAGTCTTCCCCTCAACATCCATACTTCCCAACAGATTGTCTAATACTCACCTTCTCTTTAGAAAGTGTCCAAAACTGATGTGTCTGCAGGACTCCGAGTCACTTCTTTCTGCTTCCTAGGCCTTAGATATTAGCACCTACTTTTATCTCCATGTCAATGACTCTGTCCCTTCGCTGTCTTTTGCCCTCATGCCTGTGCCTCCCTCTTTCTTTTCTCTTGCAGATTTCATTGTTCATGGAAGTAAGTATGGACTCCATTTGTCTCGCTCTTAGATGAGCTATTGCTTTGTCTGTGTTCTTTTTCCATCTCCAGTGAGATGGAAGACAGAATAAAAAACAGAAAACAAACAGATGTAGCACCACCCTTCATGCTTTCCTGGTAAACACGTGTACAAATTAATACACAAACGATGATGCTCATCTGCTAGGTAGTGACTCAGTCATAAGTGGGGAAACAGCGGGAAAGGAGCAGAGGCAGTTGGTCCTCCAATCAAAAGGCAATGAAGTAGAGCCAATCTGAAGTTCTCCAATTAGTTTAAAAGCAGAATCATTAATGGACCAATCAAAACTCGTGTCCCGTCTCAGGGAACCCTTGTTTGGGGATAAGAACTACCAATCTCCTTGAAAACCTCAGCCCAGAGCTCCTTGTGGCCTATTCACCTCTCAGAATTCGGCCTGCCCATATCCTCTGGCTCAAAGGCTGTGCTGTCTTCACTAAATCTCTCTTTTGCAGTGCTACCTTCTATCTTCAGTATGTGGCTCTGATGAAATCTTCTCTTCAACTCACACAAAACCTGGAGTGAGACCCCAAGATCCTTGTGGTAACATATTATATGGCACCCAAAATAGGGTAATAAAAGGTATGGTTGGGGGCCTCTTTTCCCTTTGCCTCTCTGTTCTACTTACAAGGGTTCATTCGTCACTCTCACCAAGCTCTTACCTCTTTTCTGCAACCACCCTCTTTGAATTTCACTCTTTCTGTACCTTTGGCTGCTCTCCTGACTCTCTTTGTCTTTGAAGATAGTTACGTAGGTTAGCATGTGGTCAAAACAGTTTCATTTGCTAAAGAAACCTAATAGTCAGCATGGAAATTTTAACTGCATGGTCAGAGACACCCACCCTCTTTTTTCCCCTTGTTTACTATATATCTTTCCCAGATTCCTTCCTTCTTTCCTCCCTCTCAGAAGTCTCCAGGAACTAGGGAATGGAGAAGAATCAGGCTTTCTTTGCTCTGATGGGGAGGGAGGGTGCTGGATGGGTCACATCCTTTGTGAGAGATTGGGGATTTGAGAGTTGGACCTGTTCTGCTGGGGCAGGATTGGAGAGAAATGATTTGAACTGGAGTCATTCACATGCAGCTAGGGTGGTGGTGGAATGTGCATGTGCAATTCCAGGACTAAAGGAATGTATTGACTTGGCAATGGTGGCAGAAAACAAAGGGGTCCATGTATGGTCGATTCCTGGAGACGTCTTGTCTTGGTTTAGCAAACTAGCTTGGATGATGAAGCAGCGGCAGGGTATGGTCAGCAGAAGCTTTGGGACTCTTATTCTGGGAAGAAGCAGGTCCTTAGAGATGCAAATGTAAGCTATAGGGTGGAGACTCTGTTATGGAGGAGCAGGGTGTTTTTGCTTTTTGTTTCATAACTAGCTGTATTTTCTATTATTTTCATGCCCCTAAAGGGAACTGTAAGGGCTTAGGTTTTGGAAGTAAACGCAAAGTGGATTTATTTTAAGAAGGACATGAAGGAAATGAGTTTTTCTTTTCGGTAAGATAGTATTAAGGAAAGTAATTTTGTCTTTAAGCAAGATGATTACTCAAGAATGAATTAGAGACAAGATTTGAAGGAATTTTGCAGGTAGTAAGCAAGTCTAGAGGAATGTTTGCGGAGGAGGTATTCTGAAAGGAGGCAGCTTCAAGATATGGAAAAAGGGGAACACTTCACACTCCCCCACTACCTAGGCAGAATGCTAGTGGGGTGCAAAGCATAGCTATAACCTATAGGCATTGAGATACAGATTGGTAGGGAGGTCAAGTCCAATCCCTGGAAAGCAGGAAGCCAGAGTTAATGCCTCACTCAGCTCCTAGGGTACGGGAAGGTTATTAGTGGACAGTCTTAAATCCTCAGGGCTGGTTAAGCTCTGGCTTAGAGAAGCACAGAAGGTCAATGGGATGCCACCCCCTCTTGTGTGGGCCTGTCTGTAGAAAGTCTTATTTTTCTGTAGATATGGAAAACCAACTATCTGTACCCTTGGACTTTGGGATGCATCCTGGAAATTAGGGGAAGTTTACCTCAGAAACCCTAAGAAAGATAAGATTGGCATTTTTCTGTAACAACACTTGGTCACAATACAGATTAAAGGGAGATGTCTACTATTGGCCAGAAAACAGGACCCTAAATTTTAAATATGAAACTAATAAAATTAACTTAAAATCCTCTAATGTTTTTTAAAGACCATCTTTTGAACAAAACCTAGTCTGCAATGTAAATACAAAGCAGTAAAAAAAAAAATCTCTGACTTAAAAGCTAAATTTCTGGTTAGTAAAACTCATTTAGGTTTAATAACATTCTTAATTTTCAGTAATGGATTAAATCCATGTTTTTCTCTCTGTGTTCTAACTTTCATGTATAAAGATGCTATCTATCTTGACTTCATGACTTTCTTTACATTTGGGAAATCTTGCACATGCATCTCCTAAGCAAGGAGTAAGGGACTCTGTTTATATGTAAACAAACTTTCTTTACCATGGACTATACTTTAAAGAATTAAAAGAATAGGTTGTCTTTTTAGGAAAGTATTAAAGGAAGCAATCTCGTTTTCAAATAAAATGGCACCCTGGGTCTGAGACCTGGGAATCCTAAAAAAGCTAGCAAAGTTGATATTTGCCACAATCAAAACTTACAGGTTTTTTTTCCTCTGCAGGAAAAACTTGGGGAGACTGGATCTTAGGATATGGATGATTTCTTTGGTCTACGGACACATTTCTTGATCTTAAGAAACTTTGTGATTGAGAAGTGGAGTTTTTTTGATAGATGTGTGTTTCTACATAACTCTTGTTCTTGTCTGGTGGACTTTCATCCTGAAGAAGTTGCCTTGATGTCATGGCTTCTTGAGACTGTTTTCAATCCTCATTGCAATACTTTTCTCTCTAAACCTCCTTGGAGAGATAGGATTTGGCCATGTGTTTATCTTGGTATATTGTTGATTGCTGGGAGTAGATTTCATGTGGATCTGTCTTTGGGTAAAGTGTTTACTAGTTTGGATGTGTCACTATAGAATTGAAAAAATCATTATAAATTGAAAAAGAATGTTGAAAGTTCTCATTTAAATTTGGTTTCATTGGCACACATAAAATATAAAATATTAAGTTTGGAAAAATACACAGCAACTGATCTTTTAAGAAGTGATGATTGGTTTAAAGGTACCTATACATAATTATTTCACCTGTCATATGATTGTGGTTTTAAATTCAAAATATGATTTTATTGTTAGTGTCTATGTTGTGACTATATGGGCTACTAAAATTTGTTCAGATGTTGTTAAATCATAAAGGACACTTTTTATGGTTACTAAATTCCGGGAATAATAAGCTAACTGGATGTTTCTTTGGGCTCAAAAGATTAGAGAAAATTTTAGCTGGTTAAATTTGTTTTAATTAAATTGTTTGGTTCAGATTACCCAAGTAGCCTTTTAGGATATTTAATTAAATATAGATGGGGTATATTTTATAATAGGGAAATAAATTTTAAATTAATACAGGTTATTTCAAATGTCACCCAGGGCCCTCCTGGTCAGAAAGGAATTGCTTTAAAAATTTTTGCCAATAAATTTTGTAAGTCTCTAAAATATGGTTAGTAACTTGTAACTGTGAATTGTATTAAATAACTTTTTAAAATTGTGATATTGAGTTGCTAAATCCTGACTTTAAGTCAACTTCTGGGAAAGAACTAAGAGTCTATATGCAAGCATTACATTTATGAATCCTATAATCTGGAAAATGTGAATAAAATAAACTGCTGTTTGTTTTGTTTATAACTGCTTAGAATTAGAGTTCTGAGAATTGAAAATTCTATTCAAGTGGGAAATAAAGTTAATAAAAATATTAAGTATATCTGCATGTAAAGAATATAAGATGTATATAAAAATGAATATTACTTTTATATGAACTCAAACCATAATTTTTTTCATCAACAAAAATGAAAATGTGTTCTTAGATTGTTGCAAATTGTTTAAAAATTATTCTATTGGGACTTTGATAAAAGTAAGAGTAAGAGCTGAGCCCTGTCAGAACATTATGAATTTGGCTAAATGAATAATTAAGTATGGCTTCATTATTGTGTTACCTTAACTTCACTAATCGACCTTAAAGATGAAATTCTGAATGAAAAGATTTTTATTAGGAAATGTTAGTAATCTTGAGAGATCCTAAGATATCCAGTATAAATAAGCTATTCTCCTTTGGTAAAAGGAAAAATATTAAACAAATTGGACTCATTAGGTATAGCGCATTCTTAGGAGAAGCATTTTCAAAATACAGGCTGATATTTGACCTCAGCCTATGTTCATATGAAAATGTCATAATTGATGTGTATGTTCTGAAAGTTACACAAAATTCCTAAGAGTCTAATATTTTTTGGAATGTTGTATGTCACAGGATTAAACTAACTTTCAGTTTAAGTTGTTAATCATATTATAGTTCCATCTTTAAATATGGTCATTTTAAAAGTTTTTGACATCCACATTCTAATACCATTGGCAATGCCATCATAAAACCCAACTGAGTGATGCCCTAATTACTTAAGAAAAAGCAGAATTTAACAGAACAGAATTTAACGGTTTTAAATATAACTTAAAAGAGAAAATGAATCTTAGGTCTGAAGAAGAGCAGCTGGACCTCCTTTCCAGAGTTTATGTGGAAGTGTATAGATGCTCTCTCTTCTAAGGTCAAGGACTGAAGATGAATATTTCAATTAATTGGTAAGGAAAAATAATTGAATTAGAATCTGAAGAAATTAAATATTCAGGGTTAATGGTATCAATTTATGCCTAAAATTAATTAGCACATGAATGTTGTTTATTAATGGGCTATTGGATAATAAAGGTCTGTAATATTAATGTTGGTATCATTTTTGTCAAAATATGCTGTGTTGAAATAACTACTTTGTTTAGTAAATACTGTTTTCCCTTTTAAAGTAATGCATTTAAGTAAAAAAGTCCTCTTCAGAAGTGACATTCTCCATTACTACAATTAAGCCAACACAGCTAAATGACCTTGGTATTGTTGTTTTATTTTACTAGACTAAGGAAGTTTTTGAATTGACTGACAACTGAGGTACTCATAAATTGCACATTTTTGTGAGCAGGACTGACTGAAACATGTATTTTTCTTTCTTCCTATGAACTGTTAATAAACATTCTTATTTTTTCATGGCAAATGTTTATTTGTAAAACTATAAGTCTCTTCTATAATAGGGTACTATTGGAAATATGGTTATTTGCCAAGGCTTTGACTGAGATGTCATATTTGAGAAGTGGACAACTTTCACAAAATGAGATTGACCTTATGGAGCAAACAAGAAAACCAGCACAGTAGCTTGCTTACAGAGTTTCACATGGCTAGCAAGAGGGCAAAGAAAATCACCCCTTGGTAGGCCAGTAACCCCAGAACATGTTTGGAACCACAGGAAAAAGGACTTACCCAAATTTGAAAGCATTGAAGTGGGGTCTGAGGACTTTGGCGTGACTCCTAAGCTCTGAAGGACTATCAAGTCTAGATCTAACACTCTTTTGCAAGACTCCAGCAGCACTTAATAAAAGGCCTATATAATTATTCTGACTGTGCTTATGGAAATAGTAGCCTGGGTTTTTAAAATCTGTACAGCTATTGGTAAAATTTGGGTAAAGGAGAGAGAATAAATGTTTCAGTAACACATCTTGGGGACATCAAATTTTAGTCTGATGTTTCTGTCACATGCACTAACTTCTGAAACTATTGATTTCATTTTTAATAAGTCAATATATTTCATTTGTCTTCATCATATAAGGGAGACTGGAATGCCTTATGAAGAAAACACATCTCTAAATGGTGGTGCAACAATACCAGTCCTTGCTGGTAGAAAAAAAACAAGAACATCTCAACTGTCCCAACCTGTGCCCTGAGCAAGGAGGAGTGACCCAGACCCAAATATGCCCCTTTCCAGCAGGAAGTAGCTACTGAAAAGAAATGACATCCTCCTCCCTAGATGATTCTGGAGGACTACTCCTTGATGGGGGAATGCTAGGTAGTGAGCCAGCCATGGGTGGAGAAGCATGGGGGATGGGAACAGAGGCAGTGCTCCAATCGAAGGGCAACTGAGTATGAACTGGCACCAATCTGAACTTCTCCAATCAATTTAAAAGAAGAACCATGAATAGACCAATCAAAACCCTTGCCACACTTCAGGACAACCCTGGGCAGAGATAAGGGTTACCACACTCTTTAAAAACATCAGCCCTAAGCTCCTCTTGGCCTGCTCCCCTCCTGGAATCTGAACTGCCCTTATCCTATCTCTTAAAGGGTGTACTTTCTTCAATAAATTTTACTTATACTTGTGTACTTCTGGGTATGCTAACTTCTTTGTTCCTGGAGAGTGTGGGTTTGACAAAATCTTCTCTTGGACTCACAGGAAACATGGAATGAGATCCCAAGAACTTTATGGTAACATATCTAAGTACTTACCAATATTCTGTAGATTACCCAGAGAGTTATCACCTTAGAGCTTGGAAAGACGCTATAGACCTGAGTCAGGTTCCTTGGGTTGGAAAGTAACAGAAACATCACAAGTTGAAGGGCACTACCTAGCCACACAACCACAGATTTGGGGTTCTGCTATTTGATCCCTGCAGGAGTGTTTAATGAGTACCAAATATGTCCACGAACCTCAGTTTTTTCATCTGTGAAACAAACTGAATACCCTCAGGATTAGTGTGGTAGATTAATTGAAATGATTGATATACGTAAAACAGCTTGGAAACTAATGCACCTAAGCAAAGAGCACACATAAAAACCCCTTTGGACCTCTGAGTCTACAACCTATTATTACCATGGAGTTTTTGCTTAGCTAAACCAAGAGAAGTTTTGAAAGGTAGTAAGATATATAATTTTTGGGCTACCTTTTGTGATCTTGATCTATTTTATACTTTTAACTCAGACAACTTCCAAAAGTAACCTATTCATAAAAGACGTGCATAGATGGAGAGGAGAGCTAGCTTTCTTTGACCTGAAAGCTCTTCCATATCAGGACTTTCCTCCCTGCATAGGGATGTGGTGAGCTGGTCCTTCCAGCCACCACAATACTGGAAGGGCAGATCAGGACTCTTACTGAGAGTGTCAAGGAACTTCCACTTCTTGTTTGCTTGTGACAAAACAAAGGTAGACTGTTATCTTAGGGGGGTTAGTGACCCAGGCCCTTTGTCTCACTGTTTATTATCACCTAACCCAGGTTTTAAATAGTGAACAAAGCTCTGAGACAGGCAGGGTCCAGAAGTAGTGGCCTCTGGTTGCTGGCTTCTGAAAAATTTTATCTTCCTTTTCATCTCAAAATGTCTGGCCAATTCTTGCTAAAAAAAAAAAAACCCATTGATTTTAGAAGCCATTAACTCTCCTGTTGTGAGGGGATTCTTTAACTAAGTTTCCCCTTTTCACTGAAATCAGTAACTTCTCCTGGATGATTATTAGTGCCTCCAGATTGATCAGTTCATTTCCTGTTCCCTCTAATAATGCTTATAATTATTTAATTCTCCCTTCTCTTTGCAAGAGAGATTTTACCTTGCAAACTAGTTACCATCAGTCAACTCTTTCTCAAGCTGCAGACTCTAGTACAGAAGGGAGTTTTTGTGCAGGCCATTGATTGAAAAATGTGCAAAAGGATCAGCTCAAGAATACCCCAGGGAGCAGTTTTGTACTCTGTTCTCTGTCTCCCCTGAGTCCTCCTCTTCCCCATTCGCTTCCTTACCAATAAAGCTTTTGTCTAAGGCATTGTTTGACCTTTGACTAATTTCTATTACAGCAGGCCAAAAACTCACAGGATTTCTTGGTTCAGTCTGATACACATGGTGACTCTGGTGGGACCCTTTTTCAGTTCCCTGAAAGACCCTGAACTTAGACTTGTCAGGACTGAGAACTGAACACCTGACCTCTTGGATCAATATCATCTCATTTGATGAACTCCCTCCTGACTCCTTTGGTATGGGAAACCCTTCCCTTAGACAATGCTTTTCTCCTAACCCTTGTTTCTCTCCACCCCAACCCCATCCTTTTCTCTTCTATCTCTTCAAATGTCTTCTCTCCTTATTCTCTGATTAAGGTCAAACTCTGTTTATATCATAGATGAGAATACTCGATGTGAATCAATGGTGGGCATGGGTCAAGAGGTTAAAAACTATTAGAGCATTTGCTCCTTACGAAAAGACTCCTGTGAAGGCTAGCCAGGCCACAGAATAGGGTAGACAGCACTAGGCCCCGTGCCAGCCTCAAGACAATTTCTGTGCACTGTAGGAACATCAGTAAAACATTCCATATCCAGCCCTGCACCAAAGTCCCCTTTAGTTTACGGGTAGCTGCAGGAATTCTCTGCTCCTAGCAACAGTTAATGTTGATCTCTTTGTTTTTTTGTTTTTCTTTCTGGTCTTGATTTCCCTGACTGAATGACCCCCATCCTCCCCCACCTCCCCTCATGTGAACCCCGTGGAGGTTCCCTGGCTAGTTCATGAATCCTGATTAGTTTGGTCTCTGACACTGAGTTTGATCAACTGGACTGAACCCCATGTGACATGGCTTCTTATGGCTCCTCATCTGTCTGGTTTAAATCATGAAACTCTGGCTTTTCTGACCCAGGTCTTGTCTCCCTCTTTACTCCTCCTCCTCCTTCTCCACTCTGTCAGCTATTTCGAGGAAAAGATTTATGTAAAGTCCTTTGTCAGATGTCTGAGGCCTCTTGCTCTCCTGTTAACTCTTATTATTGTCTCTATGAAAACTGACTCATTACCTCCTGGCCCTAGATCAGGTTTTCTTGTCAAGTCCTTTCAGGAGGTTCCCTGAGTCTGAGTCCTAGGAACTAAGGTAATACAGGGAACTTGCATGGTTAATAAGGAGCGGAGTCCCCACTGGTATTATCTGTGCTTCTTTTCTTGTGTTTATTTCATATGTCTGAGGTCTGCTTTGGAAGTGAGATCTGGCTGCATTTGTGTGTGTTATGTGCCTCCTAGCAGCAACAGCTTTGCATTCTGCCATCTCCTGCACACTCTTATCTTAAGATTCTGTTTTGTTTATTTTTAAGGCAGAAAAGTCTGTTGTATACTGAATTAAGAGTAGTACTAAAGAAATCTTGAAAACAAACAAACAGAACTGGTGGGATAAAATTGGCTCTGAGAGCATTCAGACTTAACTAAAATTGTGCATGTGCACTGAGTCTTTGCTTTTCTTATGTCTTATACTGGGAGTACAATATATTCGGACCTATGGTTAAGCTATGAAAATGCTTATTGATTTGGCTGGGTCACTATAGGATAAAAGAAACTTCTAAATTGAAAAATGTTCTTTGAGAACACTCAATTTAAATTTGACTTATCAACACTTATAAAAATTGGAAAGAAAATGCAAAATGTCTTGACTCACTTCAGGAAATCAAAGATTATAACCTTGCTGCTAAACATTCCTGCTTTACTGGGTCAGTAACACCGAAAAAAAAATATTCGAAGTTATAGCGGACACAGGAAATTTTAGCTTCCAATAATCCATGAATGTGTGTGTGTGTGTGTGTGTGTGAGAGAGAGAGAGAGAGAGAGAGAGAGAGAGAGAGAGAGAGAGAGAGAGAGAGAGAGAGAGAGAGAGAGAGAAATGAGAGAATAACCCATGGGTCCCTTTGATCACCCCCTCAGCCTACTAAAGATAATTCTCCCTTCTGTTAGACTGGGTCTGTTTGCTGTTATTTTCTCATGTTATTTGCACTTTGTGAAAGGACACTCACACACAGCACCTCTTTTCTTTACATGTTGCATAGCAATAGTATAACTATTTCATAGGTATGCAAGAGTGGACTTGGACAAAACTTACCACTTGGTTTGAATCTTAAGGCAATACTGCTCTGGTCATTGACAGCACAGCTAAAAGAGTAATGCTCACCCAGTGACCAGTGGTGTGTAGTGACAATGCCTATCAAAGTTTAGAAGCTAATATTCTCCCAGAAGTATATTGTCATGTCTCCACAAATTCCATGTAAATT
Organism: Solenodon paradoxus; assembly: GCA_004363575.1. NCBI lineage: Eukaryota > Metazoa > Chordata > Mammalia > Eulipotyphla > Solenodontidae > Solenodon > Solenodon paradoxus. The sequence continues at coordinate 25,359 of RJWH01003476.1, forward strand.
TTCAACATGTGTCCGCCTTGAAGAATGTGGTGGGGGTATGATTGCCACTAAGACAAAGGAGAGTCTGAACTAGATGGTGCTTACAGAATATGGGAAGAAGACCAACCTTAAGCAAACACTAATATCCAGGCATAATTATAGATGTTACACGTGCTAGCAACAGGGATATTAGATAAGGTACAGCACATTCAGTTAAATATGAATTTCAGATAAATATCTGTAACATATTTGTACTAAAACAGCTATCTGCTGCTTATCTGTAAAGCAAATTTAACTCAGCACTGAGTATGGTGGCTAAATCTGGTGACCCTACCTATGAAGAGGCACAGGATGCTTTAAGAGCATATTTCAGTATATCCTAATCTTGTCTGATCATGATGGGGAATTGGATGACTTGGGAGTTAGGAGTAAAGTTCTATGGCAAAGCCTCCAGATGGAGAGACGATTGACAGCTGGGCACTCAAAGGTAAAGAAAATGGCATTTTATTGCAAGCACTGGTGCTGGCTCAGGGATATTGCTACCCAAAGCTGAGCAACGGGGGTGATGATGGGGGTGGGGTGGGGTGGGGAGTGTCTAGGGGAGCTCCTTTTTTACTGAGGTAATGAGTCATCTCCTTGGATATGTATGGTTTCCACTGGCAACTCTTATCAGCTATGTACAGCTGCAGATTAGGGAGGCTATGCTTATTTGTCCTTAGTCAAGTTAACAGGACATAGCTGCGGTCTCTATAGAACAGGACATAGCTACAGTCTCCGTAGTACCGTAGCAAATTCATGGCAGACTAACTTTAGTATTGGGGTCAGGGCAAAGGTCTTCTACCACAAAAGGGCCATATCAGTTAACTTTAGTTTAACATTTCAAAAAGAGAAGTAACTTACATATATGGCTTATGAAAATCATGGACAAGTTCCATCTGACAAGTGCTTCTAGGTGGGAACTACATTTTAAAGTTTAGTATCACTGTCAAGAGTGATTTATAGATTGCATTAGGGAAAGACTTTATGAGACATTTCTGTGCAGAGCTCAGAGCTCAGAGCAGGTGTAGACAAAACTATGCTCCAAGAAAGGTCAGGGCATGTTCTCCCTGACCAATACCTGCAAATCATCTGCTCACAGAGAAAGGGAGACATTAGGTAGAAGACACAAATCGTCCTCAATAGAAAAATATGTGTTTGTTCCTGTCATAGATAAATAATAAAACCTAATACAGACTCCAAATCACAAGGACTAAACAGAAGTCACTCAAAACACATACCAAAAGTTTAATGTTAACTGATCTGACCCACATATTTATTACATCTTTTTGTTCTTGGAATGACTTGACTGTGATACAACTAAAGAAAGAAGTATGTTCAGCTAATATTTGATGCACATTTCTTTAACAATCCCCAATGGACTGATGTTAACTTGGATGTCTGTGAAAAACAGAAATGAGAAGGACTAGGAGAGATTACATCTAATAAACTATGCAGTTTACTAAGCCATTTTCATACACATACATGTGCTCTGCTAAAAATAACTCATAAAGGATGACTATTATTAAAAGGGAGTCTTTTCTCATTAAAATGAAAATTGTTAGTCAGTTGGGACTTAGGAAATATCTCTGTTCCCTGAATTCTCTCTTTCTATCATTATTGGCCCAATGTCACTTGATAATCCCTTTTCACTTTCCATATCTGATTATTTTCCCATTTGAAGAAGCAATTCTTACCTGGCACCATGGTGTCCTGGCCCCAGATGCTTTCTAAAAGACAACTGTACTTTCAGCTGGCTCTTTAGTCTTTTGTCAACTCTACAATAGCAAATATGTTCCATAACTTCTTATTTCTTTAAGATAGAGTTTATTTCTGTTGCTTGCAATAAGCATTCAGGTTGATATACCTGTTAAAATGAAGCCTGATATGCTCTTCTGGATGTCTTAAAAGAGAAACACTTAGAAGATAAGACTTCAGCAGCTTTTTCTCAGTTGGTTTTTTATGGTTCATTTTGTTTTTAATGCTAATGACAGTGATTTCAAATGATCAGATATAAGAAACGTGCTTGATCGCCACTCTTGATCTCAGGTCTCCCCAGCAATGCTCAAGAGCCAGTCCCTACCAGCACCTGCCAAGATGATGTTGAATTTTCACAGATTTCTGTGAGCTGGGGATTAAATACAACCATTTTGGTGGGACCCCCATGAGCATATCTACACCACAGAAATGGCCACGTCAGTGGTGTCATATTGTGCTGTCCCTATCATATTGTGTTGTCCTGTATCGTATACTCCTCTTTCTCATTTAACCAAAATACATTGTAAAATTTTCCACGAAAGGCATGTTGCTGTGTCCTCTTTATCTCTGACGCCTACAAAAGCAGTGTTCAGCATGTGGTCTGAGAGTCCACTGCAGCCACCAGAGCACCTCAGACTACCCGTGAGGACCTTGCTTTTTCAATTAGTTATCTTTGCTCCGGGAGTGTGTTCCTCTTTGGCAGCTAAAACAGTAACAGATTGGTGCAGATGCAGATAAAAGAACCCAGCTGCTTCCACACTCCAGATCTAAAGAGATTAGCAATTACATGAAAATCAAGAGTCTCACTAAAGTTTATCTGCATCCTTACTTTTCGTATGTTACTATGTTAAAATGTTATGGGTTTATTATTATTTGCAAATGAATGAGAAAACATTTAAAATGTCCCAGTGTTAGCTGTTAGTGCAGTAAGTATTGACAGTTCTAAACACATGAAAATGTTTCCAGGGGTCCTCAATAATTGTCAAGGGTGTAAAGAGGTCTGAATTGAGAGAAAGCTGCCATGCCGTTGTGGTGGTAGGGCTGTCCTGAACTGCAGAAGGCCCTGTGTTTCTAAAGGTGATTCTCAGTGGAGAGTTAGGTCTTCCAGATGATCAAATCCCGCACACTCTGTGGTGCTCCTGGAGTCACCAAGGGTCTTGCATGAGTTGAGGAACGTAGAAAAAGCTTTGCTCCTGGCTATCTGGACACGTCTCTCCTGGGTTAGGATATCTCACGTGGGGAGGGGAGGAGTGGCTATCAACAGTGTCTCTGTGATACACCAGGCCCCTGTGTGCAGGTTTGGTGCATTTTCCAAGTTCCTTAGGAATAACTGAGACCTGAAAAATGATGAGTCACGATATATATATATACACATATTTGTATCAGTATATACATATACGCATATGTACATATATATATATATATATATATATATATATATATATAAACATGAAGGGAGAAGATCAAATCAAAATTAAAAATACCTGAAAACTAAAATCATAAACAATATGTTCAAATTTTGAGCAAAGTATTGTTGATATGGGTCGTGGTTGTATTTCCATCTGTTTACTCCGATGTGGGGTAGGACCTCTGAAACTCAGAACACAAGGTATCCTAAAGATTTTAGTCACCTAGTATAAACTTTTAATACCGTGAAATTCCCATGATGCCCCTTGCACATGGTTCCTATCACTGCTGCTACTTTGGCATGCTGTAGGGGTGAGGCAGCTGGCTCTAGTTTTCCATTGATAAACAACGATATTTGCAGTATTACCTAAAGGTTTTTTTAAGTGTTTTCCTGAAATCACTTTTGAAACTTGGCCCTGAGGTTAGGAAGTGCAAGTGGTTTTAAAAAGCAAACATGGAAAGCAGAAGGCAGACACACCACAAGTTTTAGGTCACCTGTAGGTGCTTCAATTTCCAGGTGTCGTCTTTCCGACACTAATTGCCTTGCCAATTTCAAATGACTGCTTGGTCTTCCATGGACATTCTCGACACTTCCTGCTTGGGGCCTTTCCATGTGCTTTTGATTCTGCGTGGAATTATCTTCTCACTTTCCCTCTCTAAGCTCACTCAGATCTTTACAAAATTATCCTCTCAAAGAGGCCTATTCTGTCACACTGCCTAAAACGGACTCCCCTTTCCAGCATGCCCTATTCATACCCGCCTCCCCCCTCCCCCACCCCGCTAGATTTTTTTGGTGACTCATCACTCTATGGGATAATAACTATTTCCACATTAATCTTGCTTATCATCCTCCTTTCCACTAGAATGCTCACACCAAGAAAGCACTTCCTTCTTTGACACTGTTGTACACCAAGGACCTCAGCATTGCCTGCCACACAGTGGGGATGCTCAACAGATGTATTGAATAAGTGAATAGAATCAAACCTTACTAACAGGAGAGTATTTTTTCTTGACGGTTGTAGTTCTGCTTTTTTTGTATAAGACTCAGAGGAAACAGGGACATGAGAGTGGGAAGGTGCCAGCTGGAGCCATCTGGTCCCAGTACTGTGTTGATGTCTCCAAGTGCCATGGTAAATGGATGATGGAAGAAATCGTGGGGGTGAGGATGTAAGGAAGAAGAGGAGATGGAAACATTCCACTTACAGAACATTGGAATGATGATTCTTTTCAAGTCATCTGTCAGAGGAAAGTGTGGCCCAGGAAAACTTCCTGGAAATGAAAGCTTGACAATTCAGTCAGTGCTGCTGGTGGAATGTCTTGATGTCCTCATAGGGGTAGAACAAGCCCCTGCCTTCTATATGACTTTGTTTGGAGGCTGTTCCAAATGATATCTTAGAGTATTTTGATTCATAAAAATATCTTCTAAAGGGGTCAGTAAGGTATCACAGCTGAATTAAGCAGACTAGTGAGGACTAGAAAAATGTATTGCCCATTCTGTCTAAAAGGGGCAACTGCTCTCAGGTCACACCAACCGTAGCCATGCAAATCCAGAGTTGCCAAATCTCACGGGTCTTCGAGAGATGCTGAAGAATCTGGATCGTCATTTGCAATTGCCTATTTTTCAGTGTGTGCTGAATAATCCCCCAATCACTGTCACCATTATGGCCAAACCAGATTTAGTTCGGGTCAATTTTTAGCTCACAGGTAGGCTGTTTGAAACTTCTGCAAAATCTAATTTTGATTGAAGCTAATTTGTTATGGTCATGTTCCTGGATGCGTTGAATTGGTTCTAATATTTTTTAAAGAATTGTGGCATTTGTCTATATTAAGAGAAGCCACAAGAAGAAACCCATTAAAATGAATATCTCTGCTTATTGTAAAGCTTCTATGAGGCATTTCTTGTTACATTACTCCTTGTCTTCCTTCTGAGGACTCTGGGAAAATTTGTTCCTAGCCTTAGTATAAGGATAGGCTGAGGATCTCCTCAGAGGTTGATTTGTACTTATTTTAAGGGTATTCTGAATGGTTCAACAGATTATGCCTCTTGATGCTAACTTGATCAAGAATATAGCAAGAATCTAAAATGGCATGGTATGTATTTTTTCACACTGACTGAATTCCTATTTCATTTTATAATTTTACCTTGTTTTCCTTCTATTCTTACATCTGTTTTATTTTGCTTTGCTTCCATTTCTAGATTAAATATCTTACTATACTTCTTGAGTGGATAGAGAATGAAAAGGAGAATAATGAATATTGAAGAAAAACTTTACTTTGTTTTTGACAGAATGAAAATAGCACTTAGGGTTTTGAGAGAAGATAGACATGAAAGAGTCCCTTAGTATCAAATGAAAGGAGTAATTTTATAGTAAGCTTATACCGAAATGAAAAGGTTTGCAATAGTTATATATTTTTTCCACTATATTAGATAATAGATATTAACTATAATTATTAGCCTGCAGGACTACCAAGGATTTAGCATGATGTGGGAAAATACAGAGTTCCCTATTTATAACCAACTTCAAAAAATTACATTTTCACTGTGACTGAAAGAATGCATATTTCAATAACTGAATAATATTATAAAGCTATCCCCCACAACATTTGCTTCCAAATCTCTTACCTCCATAACAAAGCATGAGGATATTTGTTTCACCTTTGTCTGTTCTGGTGCTGAATACTATTAATCTTTTCCATTGACTGCTGCAGGGATAAAGGAGATGTGGCATATACACACAATAGAATACTACTTAGCATCACAAAAGATAGTCCTATCATTTGCAACAACATGAATGGACCTAAAAAGTATTATGTTTATGAGATCAGTCAGAAGAAGAAACATGGATATCATATGATATCACTCATATGTGACATATAGAGAAACTGTAAAAGCAAATGAACTCAAACAAAAATAAAATTTTTTCTATAATATCAGATTAATAGTTCCCAGAAGGAAAGGGGGAGGAGGGATGGGCAAATCAGGTTAAAGGAGACAATTATATGGAGAAGGACAGAAATGGACTAGTTTTGGTAAATTTAATGCATATATATGTATGTAGTATGCAAATATATGCCGATTTACAGTGATGCACAGCTAAAATCTATATATAAGGTTATGATTCAATATTTCTTTTATGCAATTTTTAAAAATAAGTAAACATCTTTAAAAAAGGAAATGCTTCTATGTTTTTATGTTGATCACCTTATGCTGTCATTTTTCAGAAGTTTTCTATCAGGTTAAGAAATTATTTTTCTGATTATGAGAGCTTTTTGTAAAAAAAAAATCTTAACACAAGGAAAAGAAAATAATTTATAATATTACATTTATTTTATTGTAAAATAGTGCTATTTTTCTTTTTAATGTGTTAATGTGATTAATTCAATTATGAAACTCAAATTGAATATACTTCTAAACTGGAGGAGAATATTTTGGACAATGTGACAGGTAATAAATTGCTCTAGTGTGGCAGTGAAATTAAACATATCTTCATAATTTTTTGGTCCAGTTTTAATTCATCTTAAATATATGGGTTGTTTATATTTATTTTTACTGAGTATAAGTGGTTCTTTATTACTATGGAAGCAATATTTAATTGATATATGTTGCAAACTTTTTTTGTCACTTGAATTTTAATTTTATATGGCAAAATAGTCCATAAATTTTTATTTTTAATGGCCAAATTCAACCATTTTACTAAAATAATTGTAAAAGAAATAATTTACATATATATTACAAATACAGCATTAACTATGTATGTTTAATGGCAGCATTTATTTGGAATTTATTGTTGTATGAGGTTGTGAATTAGGGAATTTAAAAAAATAGCCAATTGTCTTAAAATAGTTTATTGTTCAAGCGCATCCCTATTTTTTCTATCATTTAAACTGGTCCAGTTATTGTATTCTAAATTTAGATAAATATAGAGAACTATTATAGTATTTATACCTAAATATATGTATATGTAGCTTGATTTTATTATTAACTTTTGCAAGGAGTCCAACTTGTGAATATATTTTCTATTTATCCACTTGCCTTAGATGGTTCATCATTTTTTTATACGTACAAAATTGCTGTTTCATTCCTGCTTCTTTCTCCTTGGATAATTATGTGAAAATTTTTTCTATCATGTGTAGTAAGAAGTATACAATACTGAGTTGTAGGGTATGTGCATTTTTATCTTAAGTGGACAATGCTAGAGAGTTCTCTTAAGTAGTAGCTGTTCCACTCAAGTAATGAATAATTATTCATTTCTCTTAATCCTTTCTCATATTTGATATTTTTATTTTCACTTTTTCTGTTGAGGTTTTTTTAATTGTAGTAATTATTCTACTCATTAAAATAATTTCCTATGTATAGGGTCCCCATTTCTTCGATATATTTCAACACACCAACCTTTCCACCAAATCACCAAGTGTTCTTCCTCATTGTCCAGTGGGCTCTACCACCATTTGGCCCCGCCCACCTCATTCCCTTTTGGTAACCTCAGTTCTCTTGTAAATGTTTCAGGGTTGGTTATGTTTCATCTGTTCCTTTGTTTATCTCTTCACATTCCACCTATGAGTGAGGTCATCTGGTATCATCCTTCTTCTTTTGACTAGTTTCACTTAACATAATCCCCTCTAGTTCCATTCGTGTTGATTCAAATGACGGGTTTCACCTCCTCTAAGAGTTGTGTAGTATTCTATTGTGTATATGTACCACATCTTCTTTATCTGTTCATCTGATGTTGGGCACTTAGGTAATTTACAGTTCTTAGCTATTGTGAAAAAGGTCGCAATAAACATGGGGATACATATATCTCTGAGGATGGATGCTTTTGCATCTTTTGGGTAGATGCCCAGAAGTGGAATGATGGGATCACAGGGCATTTCCACTTTCAGTGTTTTGAGGAAACTCCAAACTGTTCTCCACAGGGGTTATACCAATTTGCACTCCCACCAACAGTGCAAAAGTGTTATCTTTTCTCCATATCTTTGCCAGCATGTGTTGTTTCCAGACTTTTGGATAATAGTCTTTCAGGTGTAAGGTGATATCTCATTGTGGTTTTAATTTGCATTTCCCTGATAGGCAGTGAGTAGGAACATAATTTCATGTGCCTGTTAGCCATCAGTATATCCTCTTCAGAAAAGTTTCTCTCCAATTCCTCCTCTCATTTTTTGATTGAATTGTCTGTTCTTCTGTTATCCCCACCCCCTGTTTTCTTTTGTTGTGAAGAAGCTCCTTAGTTTGATGTGGTCCCAGTTGTTTATTTTTCTTTTGTTTCCATTGATGTTGGAGTTGAGTCCCCAAAGACTTTTCTACAACTGATGTCACGGAAAGTCATTCTTATGCTGTCTTCTAAGAACTTTATGTTTTCTGGTCTTATGTCCAAGTCTCTAATCCATTTCTAATAATTTTTATGAATGGTCTTAGAGAGTGGTCTAGTTTCATTTTTTGCATGTGGCTGTCCAGTTTTCCCAACACCATTTGTTGAAGAGACTTTCCTTTTTCCATCGAATACTTTTGCCTCCCTTGTCCTAGATTAACTGACTGTATGTGAGTGGGTCCGTTTCTGGTGACTCACTACTATTCCATTGATCTGTGTCTCTGTTATTATTCCAGTACCATGCTGTTCTGATCACTACTGCTTTGCAATGTGGTTCAAAGTCTTGAAGTATGATCACTCCAGATTCATTCTTTTTTCAAATCATTGCTTTGGCTATTTGGGGAAGTTGTTCCATACAAATTTTAAGATTTTTTGTTCTATTTCCTGGAAATAAGCCTGTGGGATTTTAATGGGGATTACATTAAGCCTATATATTGCTTTGGGTAAGATGGCCATTTTAATAATATTGATTCTTCCCAGCTACGAGCAGGGGATGTTTTTCCATTTCTTTGTGTCCTCCTCTATTTCTTTTAACAAGGACTTGTAGTTTTTGTTGGATAGATGTTTTATTTCCTTTGTTAGTTATATGCCCAGGTATTTCATTTGTTTAACTTCTATTTTAAATGGCACAATTTTTGTGATTTTGTTTTCTTCTAGAATCATTTGAGTATAAATACAAAACAAATTTTTGTGCATTGATTTTGTAAACTGCCACTTTACCATATTCATTGATGAGTTCTAGAAGTTTTTTGATAGCTTTTTAAAAAAATTTTCAATATATATAATCACATCATCTGCAAATAATGAGAGTTCTACTTCCTCCTTTCCAATTTGGATTCCTTTTATTTCTTTTTCTTGCCTAACTGCTCTGGCTAAGACCTCTAGTACAAGTTAAATAGCAGTGGTGAGAGTGGACAACTTTGCCTTGTTCCTGACCTAAGAGGAAGTGCTTTCAATTTTTCACCATTGACTATGATGTTGGCTGTGGGTTTTTCGTATTTGGTCTTCATTATGTTGAGGCATGAAACTTCTATTCCCATTTTATGGAGGTTTTTTGGAGTTGGATCTTGTCAAAAGCTTTCTCTGCATCTGTTGATATGATCATGTGGTTTTTCTCTTTGCTCTTGTTGATATGATGTATGACATTGATAGATTTACATATGGTGAACCATCCTTGCATTCCTAGGATGAATCTGACTTGGTCATGATGGATGATCTTTTTGATGCATTGTTGAATTAGGTTTGATAACATTTTGTTGAGAATTTTGCATCTATGTTCATTAGAGATATTGGTCTGTAATTTTTCTTTCTTGGCAACATCTCTGTCAGTTTTTGTATCAGTGCAATGTTAGCCTCATAAAAAGTATTTGGTAAAGTTCCCTGTTCTTCAATATTTTGGAAGAGCTTGAGAAGAATAGCTGTTAATTCTTCTCTGAAGTTTTGGTAGACCTCATTGGAGAAGCCATCTGGTCCTGGGATTTTATTTTTGGGAAGGCCCTTGATTTCTTCTTCAATTTCTTTGCTTATGATTTTTCTGTTCAGGTTTTACAGTTCTGGGTTTAGTCTTGGTTGATTATACTTTTCTAGCAATCTTTCCATGTCCTCAAGGTTGTGCATTTTGGTGGCATAGAGCTATTCATTATAGACTCTTATGATGTTTTGAATTTCTGTGGTATCTTCTGTAACTTCATTTATGATTCTAGTTATGAGAGTTTTCTCCTTTTTTTTTCTTTGTGAGTCTAGTTAATGGCTTGTCAATTTTGTTTATTTTTTTAAAGAACCAACTTTTGGTTTCATTGATTCTCTGGATTGTCTTTTTGTTTTGTATTTCGTTTATTTCCATTAGAATTTTTATTATTTTTTTCTTCTGTTGATTTTTTACTTAAATTGTTCTTCTTTCTCTAGTTTTTCTAAATGTAGAATTAAGTTGTTTATTTGAAGTTTTTCTTGTTTCTTGAGCTAGGCCTGGATTGCAATGAACTTTCCCCTTAACACGTTTTTATTGCATCCCATAGATTCTGGTAGCTCCTTTCCTCATTCTCATTTGTCTCTAAGTATTTTTTAAGTTCTTCTTTGAGTTCCCCTTATACCCAAGAGTCCTTCAGGAGCATATTGCTGAGTTTCCAGTTGGTTTGGGGTCTTCCTGCTTTCTTTTTGTGACTGATTCCCAGTTTTAGGCCATTGTGGTCAGAGAAGATGCTTGGTATGAATTCAATCTTTGTAAATTTTTTGAGAGATGTTTTGTGACCCAGCATATGATCTATCATTGACAATATTCCATGAGCACTTGAGAAGAAAATAAATCTGTAGTCGTCAGATGAAGCAATCGGTATATGTCTATTAGACCTACTGTTTCAGATGGGTCATTTAAAATGTCAGTTTCTCTGTTAATTTTCTGGTTGGTTGATCTGTCCATTGTTGTAAGTGGGCTGTTAAAGTCCCCCACTATTATTGTGTTGCTATCAATGTCTCTCTTCAGATCTAATAATACTCGCTTGATATATTTTGATGCTCCTTCATTTGGTGCATGTATGTTAATAAACATTATGTCTTCCTGCTTGATTTATCCTTTAATCATTATATGTCCATCTCTGTGTTTTGTTATGCTTTTTAGATGGAAATCTGTTTTATCTGATATGAGTATAGCTGTTCCTGCTCTTTTGTGGTTGCCATTTGACTGTAGGATTGTCTTCCAGCCACTGACTTTGAGTCTTTATCTTTTGAAAGAAGGTGGGTCTCCTTTATGTAGCAGAAGTTTGGGTTATTCTTTTTAATAATCCATTCAGCCATTCTGTGTCATTTGACTGGTGGGTTCAGTCCATTAACCTTTAGGATAATTATTGATATATAACTGCTTAGTGTTATTTTATTATTTGTCTTTCATATGTTGCTTCGCATGATGACTTTGTTCTCTTTCTCTTTTTAGGTATAATGGGTGCAGTTATGTTTTGATTGATTTCACCTTTTGTTTTCTTCTTTGCTTTCTCCCTGGGGGTGTATTTTGATGTTGCCCTGAAGTTAGTATTCACAGTTCTATGTTTACTACCTAATTTTATTTAAAAACATAGTAGTCTTCCACTCATTCTATCTATCCACATTTTTGTTTTCTTCTATTCCTCCCCACTTTCAATATTTGCTGTCATACTGTTTTTCTGTGTGATTTCTTTATGCTTTGTAGAGCACCCTTTATTATTTTTTGCAAAGTTGTTTTTGTGGTGATAAACTCTTTAACTTTTCCTTGTAAGAAAAAGTTTTTTACCATTCCTTCAGTTCTGAATGATAATCGTGCCAGAAATAGTACCCTAGGTTGAAAATCCTTTTCTTTCAGCACTTTGAATATATTATACCATTCCCTTCTGGCCTGTAGAATTTCCTTTGATAAGTCCACTACAATTTTATGGGGGCTCCTGTGTATGTGACTTGTTTTTCTCTGACTGCTTTTAATAGTCTTTCTTTATCTTGTATTTTTGACATTTGTATGATGATGTGTCTAGGTGTATTTCCGTTTGGGTTTCTTTTGTTAGGAATTCTTTGAGCTTCCTGGATTTGGAGGCTTGCTTCATTGTTCGTATTGGGGAAGTTCTCAGCTATTGTTTCTTCAAATGTGTTTTTTGCTTCTTTTGTCTCTCTTTCTCAGGGACCCCTTTTGATGTTATCCTAGAGATCTCAAATGCTGTCTTCGATTCTTTGATTTTTTTTTTTAACTCTTTGCTGGTTTTCTTGATTGAGTTCTGCTGCCCTATCTTCCAGATCACAGATTCTATTGGAAGCTTCATCCATCCTATTGTTGAGTCCCTCTATTGAGTTCTTTAACTCAACCATTGTGTCTCTTACCTGTTTCATATCCTATTCTAATTCTTCTCTTTGCTTCCTGACATTCTTGTTTACTGCCTCTACTGATTTATCGATTCCCATGAGAGTGTTAATCACTGTTACCCTAAATTCCTCTTCAGGTAATTTACATATGTCTGCTGCATTCAGATTTTCCTCTGAATTTTGTATTGAATCCATCATTTCACATATGTTTCTCTGTGCCTTTGCTCTGTTCAGCATTCTGTTTATATTTCTGAGGGTTGGGTTTCCCCGACATTGCATGGGTTTGGCTTGCCCAGGATTGGCAATCAGGCTGCAGTTTTGGTTCTACCCACAAGGTGGTACTAGCAGGTAGCACTGAGATTTGGGAATGCCTTCTCACTGTAATCCAGTGATTGGGGCATCTGATGGGCACGGTGTCCGGTGGGCAGATATGCGGTGAGCAGGACTTCCACTTGGTGGACCCCAGGCTATGGCATGAGATGGTCGTGGGAGAGGTTTAAGCTCTTTGGCTGATTTTTGCTTATGGCTGTGCCCAGTGCAATTTCACCATGTGAGCTCCAACTCAGTTCCAGGTACACTGGCTCTCCTTTCACCCCCTCCCAGGTCGGTCCTCTGTGGCTGTGTCTCATCACCACTGGGCCCACCTCACATTGCCTCTGCAGTTGGTCCAGAAACTCCTAGCCTCTGCCCCACTACCTGTCTGGAGATTCCTGAATTCTGTACCAAATCCAAATCTGTGACTTAGCCGAGAACCCCACCAGGTGCCCTCACCCACCATTAGTTGTCAGCTGTTCTGTCTCCAGGTGAAGTGCCAGTTGTTTCTTGGTGTTTGTCTCAGGAAAATAGGGGTTTATTTATTTGTTTTTTTTGTGTCTGTGGGAAGCGACCCGGAAGTGCTTCCTATCAAGTCACCATCTGGCCACAACCCGTCTCTGCTGAGGTAAGTTCTATTTACAATATAATGGAAGTTTAGATATGCTGGTTCACTATTGATAAAATATATGATAACACCCAACACACAACACCATAGTTCTGATAGACTTCCACTGCTGTCCAATAGACTCCTTCCACCCCTTGCTACCACCCTCACTCCCTTCCCCTCTGGTAACCTTTGTTCTAATGTCAATGTATAGAATTGTATTTTGTTTTGTCTATTTGTTTGCTTCTTTTATATTCTACCTATGACTAAGATCATGTGGTATTTGTTCGTCTCATTATTTATTTTACCTAGCATAATCTCCTCTAGTTCCGCCCATATTGTTGCAAATGTCAGGATTTCATGTTGTTTTATGACTGTGTAGAATTTTTTTTGTATATATATTCTACACCTTTATCCATTCATTTGTCTAGGGAAGTTCAGGTTGCTTCCAATTCTTGGTTATTGCAAATAAGGCCACAATTTAACACAGGGTGAATACATCTCTGCAAATTAGTGTTTTTGTTTTTCTATAACTATCAATATTAATGAAATTACCATTCTTAATTTCCATTCTTAATTTTATAAGGAATTTTCATACTGCTCTCCATAATGGTTGCACCAATTTACACTTACACCAAAGTGTAGAAGGGTTTCATTTTCATTACAACCTTGCCAATGGTTGTTGTTTATAGTTTTTTGTATAATAGCAGTGCTCACAGTTATGAGATGATATCTCATTTTTGCTTTTGTTTTCATTTTTCTAATAACATTTTTTCATATGCATTTGGCCATCTGTATATCTTCTTTGAAGAAATGTCTATTTAGATTTTTGACCCATTTTTTTTGATGGGGTTGCTTATTTTCTGTTAAGTTTTCTTTGTATATTTTGGACAGTAAGTCCTTTCAGATGTATGCTGTGCAAATATCTTCTCATATCTAGTAAAATGCCTTTGGTGACAGTTTCTTTCACTGTGCAGAAGCTTTTTGTTTGATGTAGTCCCATTTGTTTATTTTTCTTCTTTTTACCACCTTGCCACTAGAACTGAGTCCCGAAAGATATCTCTAAGGCCAACGTCATGGAACATATTGTCTGTATTTTCATCTGCTTGTTTTTTGGTTTCTAGTCTTACACATAAGTCTTCAACCCACTTTAATTAATTTTGGTGTATGTTATCAGAGAGTGGTCTTTTGTATGTGGCTGTCTAGTTTTCCCTAAACTATTTGTTGAAAAGACTTTCCTTTCTCTATCATTCGCTCTTTGCTCCTTTGTCATAAATTAATTATATATATGTGAGGTTATTTATGGTGATTCATTTCTATTACACTGATCAATGTACCTGCTTTCATTCCAGTAACACATAGTTTTGATCCTATTGCTACATAGTACAGTTTAAAATCTGAGGCTGTGATATCTTCACTTTTGTTCTCTTTTCTCCTGATTGCTTTGACTACTTGGGTATTTGTGATTCTATACAAATTTCTTTGGTATCTGTTGTAACTGCTCTCCTTTTATTTCTTATTCTAGCTATTAGTGAGTGAGCTTAGTAAAAGGTTGTCAATTTTGTCTATATTTTCAATGAAACAGTTTTGTATTCATTGATATTCTGAATTGCTTTTTTTTTACTTCTATTTAATTTATTTATGCTTGAATATTTATTATTTCTATCTTTCTACTGAATTTTGACTTTAATTGCTTGTCTTTTCCTAGTTGCTTAAGTGTAGAACTAGATTTTTTATTTGCACTTTTAAATTTCTTGAGGTAGGCCTGAATTGCTATGAACATTTGTCTTAGCACTGCTTTTGTTCTTCCCATATATTCTGATAGCTCATGTTTTCATTCCCCTTTATCTCCAAGTACTTTTAAAAATTTCTTCTTTGCTTGCCTTATTTACCCAAATGTCATTCAGAGGTTTGTTTTTTATCCTCCACATATTTTGGAATTTCCTAGATTTATTTTTGTGGCTTAATTTTAATTCTATGTTGTCCTTCTTAATGCTATCCCATAAGGTTTGTATGTCATCTTTCTTTTAATTATTTTTCTTTTTGCTAGTCTGTAGGTAATTTTCACTGCCATATTGTCTATCTCATTGATCCAGTCAGACACTTCTTCCAGGCTATTGTTTAGTCTTTTTATTGTGTTCTTTAGCTAAACTATTGTATTCTATAACTCTATGGACTCTGTTTGGAACTGTTTCATATTTTATCTCTTTTTATTGTAATTCTCTTTTTGTTCCTCAGTTTTACTCCTACTTTAATGGATATCATTGAAACTGCTGCTTAAAAATCTTCTTTAGGCAGTTTACTTAGTTCTATTGAATTCATATTTTCCCCTGGGTTTGCTTTAGTTCATTTTGTTTATTTTTTGTTTCTTTATTTTGTTTTGTACTTTGTGTTCACTTTTATGAGTTAGCCTAAATCATTTTCCTTCCTTACCTTGGACAAATGCCTACCCAGTGGCCAAAGTCAGCCATTTGGACAGAGGGATTATTGCAATAGTGGTCTTCCTACTCAGTGTGGCAAGTGATTCAGAAACCCAAAGGGACAGGCTAAAGCAGAGTCCATCAATGAAAAGAGAGATTCCTACTGGAGAACAAAGAGCCCAGAATATCATGTCTTGAAGGCCAGGGACAGTCAGCCTAGAACTGACCATGTATTATCTCAAGGAATCCTCAGAGTCACCTTGTGACTGAGGCATAAGGTGACAGATCTGAAGCTTCAGAGTAGCTCAAGTACTACATGCCTTGTTTCTTTAGTTCTCCCTTTCTCCTGAGCTTCAAGCTTAATATCGACATCTGCACCTGAAAACCACATGCAAGCAGCAGGTGCAACATATTGCCATGTGTAAAACTGAGCATATCCTCTCCCCTAACTCTGTCTTTTCCTAGTCTTACAGAAGTCTTCCTTTTCCTCATGCAAAATCCAGACATCAAATTTGGTGACAACCTTTAACATATTTTAGAAGTTATATTCTTTTCTAACATTACTTTCACTGACCTTGTTGAGAACCTTATCTTCCCTCACCTGCCTATTTCAGCAGCTTCTTAATTAGTGTTCCTGGGGGAGACATTTCCCCCATGTAACTGCCAGAGTTATCCATCTAAAACGTAAGTGAGAACAAGTAAGTTTCTTTCTTTAACACGGCTGTCTTCCCTGGGGACACTCAGTCACATGTGTTTGCCTCAGTGGAGTGCCCAACCTTCCAGGGTCTCCTGTTTGTCCCCTGGGTCCCTAATATTTATTAGTCTTTCCTTTTCTGTATTCTTGTTCTATTTGGGACGTAGTACTACCATAGACAAATGAGTCCTGAGTAAACATACTGATATAAAATGGAAAGGAAGGATTATTCTTAATATTTAAGAGATGGTAGATCCCTAAAAATATTAAGTATAGGGAATAGAAAAAAATAATTAAAAGAGTAGAGACTGAGTTGGAAAGCCCACCAGGATGAAATCTGTCTAAGGTGAAAAAGGCTTTGGTGGAGAAAAGGAAAGACTTCTGGAAAACCAAAAAGCACATAGCAGAATGAAAATGAAATTGAAAGCAATATATAAATGAATGGACACCACAAAAAAAAGAAAAGAAAGGACAATTTTGGAGGATGTACTGGCATTTCTTTAGACTGTAGAAGAAAAGGAAGAGGAGATGATGATGGCTTTAGTTTTCCTGTCTTTTATATATTAACATGCAAATGTAGTCATTCTTCATAAAACTAGTAAGACAGGAAGTATTAGTTAAATATATACATAATAGGAGAAAATTTCCTGAGCTGAGTCAAGAGTTAAACAGTGGATTTAAAAAGCTGTTCTCATGTTATAAGGCAAAACTGATAAAAAGGGACTTACGTTTGAATAAATCTTGGCAAAAATGGTTCAGTTGCAAAGAAAATAGTAGTTAATTTTTTTTCTTAGACGAACAATAGTTAGACTGGTTTTAGATTTTTTTTTAGCTCTGAATTCCAGAACATATGGAAAATAATCATCATAAGATATTAGGGGAGATTTGTGCCATAAAACTGTTTATTTGATTCAAGCTTTGTTATCTTTGAAGGAGACAAGAAAACATAAACTAAAAGTTTTAGGAATTGTAAAAAATGTATATGGAAACAAAGTAACAAACTGCTACTTAGTGACAATTGCAATATAATTGAGAAGAAAATTGATATTATGAATTCAAAATATATACATCATATATGAATAATATGGCAAACAGTGAACACTTAAATCTGTTAAGCATCTAAGTAAGTTTAAATATTTTAGATAAATGTATATATTAGATGCCACTGATATGTGCTAAATGGATATCATGTGATCAAAACAATACCAGAAGTAATAATATTTTTGTTTCTAAAAGTTTAAATTTATATCTACATAAACCTTGACGTTATTCATTAAAGAAGTAAAGGTCTACTAAATGTATCTGTTTTACTAGGAGGGAATAAAAATATGCAATTGTTTTCAACTTGATCAAGTAGATAAATATAAAAGATATATTTCAGAAAAGATCAAAATAGTCTATACCTAAAATTTACAAACAAACCTAATATATAGAATAAACCAGCAAATATAGAAGAACAAAATATATATTTGTTAAAGACAAAGTCAAGAACAAGAATTCTAACAGCAAGCCTAATTTGTTTAAATGACACAGTAACAACAACAAAAATGGATAGCCTCCAAAGGTCTCCATGTAAGAATCAGGACCCTGATAGAAAATGAGGGAGATATGGAGACTTGTGATGGAACATCAGGGAATGTAAGCAAGAATCTTGAAACCCAGACTTTTCATGAACTCTTCCAGCTAGCAGATGTGACCTCTTTCCCTTTGCTGGAAAAGGCTTTCACCTTGCAAAGACCTCAGCTGAGGCAGAGAGCTTGCCAATGTCTAGTTCCTCAAGGTCAGCCTCTTAGTGCTAAACTGATACCAATAAATCTCTTCTTCTAAGGATATGGATTTGTCCACTAACCCAGATGTGAGTATGTTTTTTTGGACTGCATTTCAATGGCTTATAAAATGTGTCAGATATATCAACATAAGATCCACATAATGACCTGGACTGAGAGACTGAATTCATAACATAGGAGTTGCAAAAACTAGTGCACATCTATAGGATCCATTCATTGTATCTCATCACCTAGTTAACAAGCTAGCAGATTAGTAGAGTAGCCTGTTACAGTTCAGATAATGGGCCCACTGGAGGACAATATGCTGTAAATTGGACCATGTTTTTGAGGTTGCACTATCTGCAGCAATCCAATGGCTGATCTAAAGAGCTATAACCTTAGTAGAAAACAGACATCCAGGAAATGAGAGGAAAGAAGGATTGACTCTACCTACTTTCAGAATACGATGTTACTAGATTAGATACCCTAGACGCCAGATTGGGTGTGAACACTTCCTTCAGGACACAAAGTATTGGGTGGCTTTGAACTTGAAGCTACAACTACCATTTGTAACCCTGGACTTGAGGCAAGTGACTGATTGCCACGTGGAGCTAGGGTTGTCACTGCAATGGAGTAGCGATATTCACTGGGACATATCTTATTGCTTCTGTGCCCAGTGATCTAATTGAGTGAACATTTATAGAACCATAAGTTGGTAAGGAAAAGACAATTAAGGACATTAATTTATCAGTGTGAAGGTCTGGGTCACCCCTACCTGACCAGCAATTAAAACAGCATGAGTGCTGGCCAAGGGTAAGAAAATGAAGGAGGTAGATGGGAGAAAATGTGACTAAAACTCATGACCTTAGGACCACATGCAGCAGAGAGGACTACAGTTTATTCCATGTAATCAGTTTTTGAAGAGATTAAGTTGGACTATCACTCTCTGGGGACTCCATGATTGAATGAATTTAGTGGAAGACACAAAGAGATTTGAGTAGTGCAAGTGCGTGGGTTATACTGCACACTGTGCATTACTTCATATCTTTTTTTCCCCAAACTCTAACTTAGTCACCTCTGCAATAACCACTTGGACAGGTTTTAATCAGCTTCTTTCAGGTGAAAACAAAACATCATGCCTTAAAATCTCTTTCAGAACATGAATCTCATCACATCACTTGTGTAAACTCATGGAAACCCTTTATGAATTTTCTAGTGCATTGAGACGAACATAAAAATTCCTTTGCAAGATGTGTAAGACTCTTTAAGGGACTCTTGAGTGGCCTCCAAGCATATCTTTTGCTTTCTTCCCTTGGAGTCTCTGCTCTGGCCATCATGGATATTACCTCTGCTTGAATCATTCCTTTTTTATTTTCCGGATGCCAATATTGGTGGATTCTCTGGAATCTCAGGCCCAATTGGGTCCTCCAAAGTCTTCAGTGCCAGAAGTATAGCATGTTTCACAGTGACCTGTGATTTCATGTTTAAGAATAAATTTTCTTCACTGTTCTGCATATTTATGATGACAGTGATGCTTCTCTTGCTCACTGTTATATTCCCCTACCTGTCAAAATTCAGGGGTGCTATATGTACCATTCAGGTTCTATTAATTCTGGAGTATTTTTCATATTGAATAAGCAATAATACTAATTACAAATACAATCATAGATACATTACATATATATGAATCACATATACATTTTAATAATGTAATAAAAATACAGTGCTCTAAAACACTTCACACATCAATTTATTTAGGATATCCTTGTATGCCAGTGGCATAGATTCTCTTAATTAGTAAGAGCTATTCAATGTTTCTTTGATTTTCTTCTTTTTATACATTAGTTGCAAACTGGTGTATCTTGGCTGATTTCAGGTTAACTATCTGTTAGAAGTAAAACATCAATGAACACTTTTTGCACATGGATTTTATATTATAAGGCTGTTTCCTCAGAGTAAATTCCTAGACGTGAAACCTCCCAAAGTATATGCACTTCTGAAAATGGGACCAATATGCACTTTCTCCAGGAGTTCACCCATTTCCCTATAATGAATTACCAATGAAAAAATGTAAACCGATAAGTAAAAGTTCATTTTATTATATTATTTTTCACTTATTTAACTTTTAGTAGGTTGGCTCTCCTTTAATGTCTTTGTCATTTGTGTTTCTTCTTACCTGAATTACCAGTTCACACCTTAGTGGGGTGTTCTTTTTCTTGGACCTCATGGCTTTCTATAATAATTGAAAATATATTTATTTGTTACATGTGATAATCCATTTATTATTTTAAAAAATATTTTCATCATTTAAAAATTATCTTTTACCTTAACTTTTCATGTCCTCTTTGTTACAGAAATTTGAAGTTTCAACCATGTCAACGATTTTCTTGATGGTTATGATGGGTTTCATGTCAAGCTTAAAAATGCTCTCAGCACCCAAGATATTCTCCTTCATTTTCTTCATACACAAGACCACTGAGTCCATAAAGCTCACAGCTGGCAGAGCCAGAGCAAGAAGTAAGAAACTCATGTCCCTTTCCTCTGATGCTGCAGTTGTATCTCAATGCCAAGCTTCCTAGATTGGCTGTAACAAATGCAACTCTCCAAACTTATCTTACCTATACCTTGCCAAGACTTTGAAAAATCAAGAACATCTCCTGTCAATATCGTTCATCATTTTTAGTTTGAAAATGAACAAAAATGTTTTTGGTAGAAATTTGGGAGGAAGAATGTCACACAAATGGTGGTTTATAGCAACTTGAAAGCATACATATCTCCCCATCCAAGATCAGACAAATGACTCTCAAATTTTTAAAAAAATGTATATTTAGTTTTCTGTTAAACTAGCTTCTTCTTGAGATTTTTAAGAAAAATAGGCTTCATTAATTTTTTTATTTCCATTTCCTTCCCTTGAGTTCTGAAATTCCTCATAGATTCAATAGCTAGAAATAGTAATTTTCACCACCATCATCATAATTAAACATAATATGATAGTAGTTAAGATTATGAATAACTATCTTAATGGATGGTGATTATATTGCTTATTATTTTGACAGTTGCTATGATGATTGTTTTGCAATTATGTACCATCCAGAAAAGGCAAGTTCTTTCCTAAATGATTATAGTAAATAATGACAATGGTGCCAATAAAATATAACAGATTTCTACTTTTGGGGTTTATACAATTTCTTTGTAGGTGAGATTGTTTAATACACCTAGCATTTCTTGCAAATGGCAAAATATTTTAAAACTATAACCTTAATTCATCAATTGTTTACTTAAGCAAGATTCTTTGTAATAAGTGATGCAAGGAGTTAAAGTTGACCAAAAGTGTTCAATTTCAAATTTCTTATATTTTAGTAAATGGGTAAATGAAAAAAAAAGTTGCAAAAAGAGTATACAACATGACTGGTGGATTCAGGTATACAGTATAAATTCCAATGAGAAAATACCAAACGGTATCTAGAAAACAGCTCTTTAGTCCATTTTGCCCAACCCTTCTTATCCTCCTGGGAAATTATGTTTTCCCTATGAGTCCTGTGGAATAATAGACTTGAAAATTTTTAATTTATTTGAGAAATGGCTAAAGTGAATTTTCATTGAAAATTCAACTCAAGCATTTTAAAATATGTGCTTCAAATTTTAGAAAAGAATACTGCTAGAATTACTCATAATAGTAACAGACCTATATAAAAAGATGCTGAGAATATAGACATACTTTGTTAAAAATCTAATTCAACTCTCCTGCAGCAAGTTCAAAATATTACATTTAATATGACAGACAGATATAATACAAATGCTTATCTAGATTTACACAGAAAATGAAAAAACAAACACTAGAAAAAAGTACTCCATTGCAATATATGAAATATCAAACCATCAAAAAAAGTAGAATGAACTCTCAGAATAATTGAATGATATCAGAAAACTAAATTTTTTAATATAAACCAAGTGGAAGAAAGAAGTCTCCCATGGAAGAATAGTACTATTTATCCTAGCATTGTGTTTTGTAGTTTATATGATGTCATTAATGACCCTTAAAGTAAGATATGGCCGGCATCGTGCACCCCAATTTGTGAAATAGAAAATTGAGATTTGATCTCAGCATATGATAAAATGAGAACTAAAGCACAGGTTGGCTGACTTGGGTCATTCTTTCTTCCAACATTATAGTGATGTTAGCGCTCTCCAGAGAAAAAGAACCAATAGGATTTATACAGATACATAGAAAACATTTGCTATGAGGGATTAGCTCATGTGATTATGGAGGCTGAGGCACTCCATGGTCTATGCAATTGGCAAGCTGAAGACCCAAGAAGACTGGTGGTGTAGTTTCAGTCCAAACCTGAAGCCCTGAGATTCAGGGGAGCCAATAATGTACCTCCTGGGTGTAGTCAAGGAACTAGGAACATGGATGTACAATGCAGGAGAATATGGATGCTCAAGTTCAAGCAGAGAACAAATTCACCCATCATCTACCTTTTTCCTTCTGTTCAGGCCCTCAGCAGAGTGTAAGATACTCACCTACACTGGCCAGGGTGGCCTTTTTTCAACTACATATGCAAATGCTAGTCTCTTCCATAAACACACTCTCACAGAAACACCCAGAAATCATGTTTGCTAGCTATTCCTTAGCTGAGTCAATTGCCAACACAAACTAGTCCTACCTACAATAACCTTGTTCACCAAGAGTAGCGGACACATAGACAGCACCTACTATGCACTAACCTTTGTTCTAGTTTTTTACATATCTTAACACTTTCACGTCCTAGTACAACCATGAAAAGCAGATATAACTGACCTGTTTTTACACATGAGAAAGTTTCAGTCTGCAGAGATTAAGTAAGCAAAGGCATGTGATTAGGAGCAGGAGGAGACAGGGCTTAAAGCCACAGAGCTCCACTGTGCTGCTGATGAATTCTCAAAACCTGGCATGATGACTAAAACATAGCAGACGTGTAATAAATGTTTAATAAGCAAATGCTGCAAATTGCTTGATAATGGTGTTTATTGCTAACAGCATAATTTAAGGGCATATGTACTATATATCTGACTATTTCATATTGTTCTGTGTGCTCCTTTACTATTTATTCATTTATTCAATGGATTTATTGAATACTTCTCATCTTTGGAAACTAATAAACATCAGCAAGTAAATAAAAATGATGAGTTTCCACTTTTAAAGGTTGATACAGTCTAATGGAGGAAAAAAGTCTTCCATATCCAAACATATATTTCATTACAAATCTGAGACACATAAGAAGAAAGTAAGACTAACATTGGTTATGTTATTGGATAGGAGAAGTGAATAGTCAAGGAAGGGTTTATGGGGAGATGGCATTTTATGTGAAACTTCAAAGGAGATATTAGCAAGGCAAGTAGACTGGGGACATCACATATGAAGGGCATTTGAGAAATTTCCAAATCAGAAGAAATTGTGCTTTCAGGAGGATATTTTAAACAGCCAGTGTGATGGTAGCTAGGGACAAGCAGGCTTGGTGGTCTGTGGAAGAGTACACAGAAACTCAGAGTATCCAGGGTTGATCTGAAATGGAAGAAGGGGGCATCAATGGCCCAATGGGTATTTTAAAACACCTGTTGTAGTTAGCTAGAGCGTGTGAGAAAATTTTCTGAATTGGTTTCTATAAATCTGTAAGCACTTTTTCTAGAGGGCCATTTCCAGTAGTTAAATGTTCTTTATGAATTTTATGTTTCCACTTCTTTAACCCCAAAAGACTGTTATGTTTCTGAATATAAGGACTAACTTTTATAACTGCTCTCAAGTTCCTTCGACCTCTGATAGTAGAATTGAAACCCTAAAATAGGGGTTCAATAACCTCTCATCAATTTAATCAATTACCATATATTAAAAATGTGCACATTCTTGCTCTCTCTCTCTCACACACACACACACACACACACACACACATACATACACACACACAACAAGGAGTTCGAAGCCCATTGCTAGAAGATTCTTCAGAGTGCTGAGTGTAGGCAGTGCAGGCAGAGGGTTCAGAGCATTTTATAGTCCAGCCTGAATCTGACACAGTGAAATTCCCACTCCCGTTTTATAGACTCAACTTTACTCCATGTTGAGATAAGCATCTGAAAAGAATGAAACACCTGCCATTGTCTGAGGTTCACATTCTCACTGGCTGTAACTCTAGCCTTAACCATAAAGCTTTAAAGAATAAGGCTCTCCCCCAACAGACATATCTTTTGAAAGTTTTTAAGGCTTTAACCTGGGAATTTTCTTTTGTTACAAAAATTCCTACTTTGCAGTTTTGAACTTGCAAAAATGATTTTTAGTGAAAGACATGAAAAAGACTCAGTGAAGACATCTAATTAATTGAGGTATTTTGTTCTACTTCGTTATTAAGGAAAAGAGGCAAATGACACATGCCGGACTCAAGGTAACAGTCATCACACATTTCCAATATTCTGCAAGAAGAACTGTTGTTTAGACTGATAAAAAGAGAAACATAGAGGATCAATTTTTTGTGACTATCAAATGTCAACCCCAGTACACTGTAGTTATTAATGTAGACTACTGTATTTAAGAAGGATTCTTCACAAGTTTAAAAATAAGAGAATTTGTCAATGAAGTCTGAATTTGCAGTAAATTCAGTTAACTGGAAGGAGCACTCTATCTCCAAGCATTTCAATTAATTGACATTCTCTTGTACAGTCGTTGGATTCTGGTGCTCTAACACTAAATATGAAAGAAATTGTACCTATGTGGTATTTATTGAATTCCCTAGAATGGGTACTTGATTACATGGAGTCAGACTAGAGGACTACACTTCAGAAATAGCAGTGTCTTGAAAATAAGCAAAACAAACAAGTTTTGTTGCCTCAGCTAGCTCCTTTGTAACCAAAATTTTTCATATATATGTTATACATTTTTAAATGAAACCATGGAATTAGCACAATTATTTGTAAATGATCTCTAAAACTTATTGCAATTCAAATTAATAATAGATTTTGTGTAGATCTCAAAGGAAAAGATGACCCCAAATCCATCCCAGACATAAAACCATATAGTTGTGATTTCAGATGCCAAGAGTTTAGCTGCACATATTATGATATGCACACTTCAGAAAATATTACTTCTTTCACAAAGTCATATTTTGGGCAATTTTTAAAATATCTAAATATTGGGGAAAACAACTGGAAGAAACATATCAGGAGAAATATGATTTCCATGTGATTGCTGCTATTGGTAGGAAATATTGTGCAGTATTCACACTAGGTATAACCAGCAGGAAAAATCTTATCCATCTTCCCTGTGCCTCATCAATGCTCGAGTTCAATTCAATATGTTAAATAAAAATCACTATATAATAAAAAATATTTCTTCCTGGAATTTTGGATTCCTACCGAGAGAAAAGATGGCATTTTGCTATGACTCTTGCCATTTTAAGAAGTCTAGCAAATGCTGAAGCCACTCACATTTTAAAGGCTTCCTGGTCAGAATAACAGTAATTTCCCTATAGAATGTCTACATCATACTTGTTTTGCGTTACCTATAGAATCCAGTGTGGAGTCTAAAACATGAAAGCGCTCAGCACACATTTGTTGAAAATCCACCAGTTTTCTCTCTGTGCTGTCCATGTTCATTGCAGCAGAGAAAATTAAGTGGGGGTGTGCTACTTTAGCCTCATTCCCAAATTGATAATGATAATTATTGGCCTAATTGCTAAGTACTCAACTTAAACTCAACTATTTCATTGATTTCTGTTGCTAAAAGATACATTCCTAGGGCTTGAGAAATGATGATCCTTCACCCATCTTCGTAAATTTCTGCATAGGTTGATTCACTAAAACCAGAACAGAGTATGTCTCAGGGATGACAACCATGTGCCTAAGCAACAATCCTTTGACATTTCCACTTAAAATAGTCACTACTAATTCACCAAGGTTTCTAGAAACTTCCAAACCCTCAGCACAGTAACCCAGGCAGCACTGCTCCGTGAGCACTGATTGATGAATACAAGTTGACCAGCCATTTTTATCATAATTTCATGAACGATAAATTCTTGATCATTGTAAATAAGCTTTTAGACTTAACCTGTTTTAAACTTAGTACAAGTTGATGACTTGAGTTGTCCTTTTGGTCATGCTCAGCCTTGATTCTTAGTTTTCTGTCTCCTTTCTCCTCTGGCCACTCTCTGAGCGGTATCTGGGTGTTGAGGAGTGGACTGGTTTATGTACTCTGGTGGAAAGTCTTTAAAAGTCCCCTTCATTAGCTGTTCAATATTCTTTGTATGTGAGTGGCCCTTGCCCTAATGACACCCACATTTGATGTCTGTGACTTATAAACTGTGCTCTGTTGTTTTGGCTCAGAAGATGCTCTGTGGAGTGAACATTCATCTCCCACTTGCTGACATGGTCTCCTCTCTTCTTCTGGTGGCTGTGGAACATCATGTCTCTGTCACACTCCATGGAAGTCCCAGGTCCATCAGCCTGTCATGGTGTAGGCCCGTGCAGACCCCTTGTTGGTTATGGAAGATGAAGGGGAAAACATGGGTTCTGGCTGATCACTGTGCTAGTGTCTCCTTTGGGCTAGAATGTACCTGTTGGTACAGGGCTCTCAGCATTGCTTTCAAGAAATCATGATTGGAGAATTTGGGGGTACAAATTCTCTATACTCCCACTGAATTACCATAATTTACTAATTTATTTAACTCATTTTAGTTTGTCCGGGAAAGAGGAAAATTGGGATGCATGCACACGTACATATACTCTGTCATTTTCCACCTCTTCCCCATTTGCTTCCTAAAAACTCCAGGGAGAAGAGGCAGGCTTTGATCTCTTGAGCCAGACTCTCTGAGGAAGAGCCTTGGGATCTATATAGTTTACCAAGCCCTCCAAGTGATTCTGATGCAGCTGACATTTGAGAACAATTGATTTAGGTCATCTCATTGTTCTGCCTTTATCCATTATGACTAGGCTTTAGTGGAAAATAGGTAATTTCCCTCCATAAATAAGGTTACCATATGTTCTAGCTTGACTGGAATTGTCCCAGTTTAGCAAGTTTGAACCATTGAATTGGAATCATCTCTTTGTCTTTCTTTGGGATTTTATTACTAATCAGAAAGAATTTGGAGATATTCTATCACGATATATCCTTTTCCATGACACCGTTAGGTGGGATCACCTAACCTGGTCCACATACATATTTTTCTGCTCCATCTCTGAAAAGCACCCGTGACTGCGGCTCATCCCCCGACTCCCACTCTGGAGTTCTCTTCCATGGACACTGACAAGGAGGGAATGGGCTTATCACTCCTAACTTCTTTGGGAATGGAGCATAGATTATACAAATTTTGACCAGACAAATAATTCATTGTTTATACCTTAGCACAACTTAACCTGCCTCTCTAACTCTCAACAGTGATCAGATGTTAACACCAGTCCTTTATCAATTAATTGCTTCAAGCTGCATTGATATGGTTATCAGTGGTTTTCATACTTGAATGTGCATCAGACTCATCGGGAGAGCTTGTCAAACCAGAGGTAACCTAGACCTATCATCCAATTCAGTATGTGTAGTAGGTAGAATGATGGCTCCTTAATGCTGTCTATACCCTAACACTTGTAACCTAAGAGTTTGTTACCTTACATAGCAATGGGAAGTTAAATGGGAAGTTAAAGATATAATAATGACCAGACTTTTAAATGAGATTATGCTGGATTATCAAATTGTGCCCAATGTAATCACAAGGATCCTTTAATTTAGAATAGGAAGGCAGAAAGAGCAGTCAGAGCAAAATAATGTGAGAAGAACTCAACACGCAATTGCTGGCCTTGAAGATGGAGTGATGTGGCCGTGAGTTAAAAATTATGAGCAGCTTCTAGAAATTCAAAGCAGCAGGGGAACAAATTATCCCATAGGGTCTCTAAAAGAATGTAGCCCAGCAGAAACCTTTGTTTTAATCCAGGGAGATCCATTTTAGACTTTAAGACCTTGAGAACTATTCTGTGATAAATCAATGTTTTTTAATAGACTAAATTTGTGAAATTTGTTGCAGTAGCAGAAGGGGCTGGGACAGTAGGGCTGGAGAGGGACCAGGCATGTGATACTGCTGATCAGTAGATCAGACTCTGAGAACTTGGGATGTACATTCTATATTGTACCTCTTATCCTCTGAGGATTTTTTCTAGTTGTGGCTGAAAGACTTTTCCCCACCTGCTTGTGTCCCCTTGTCTGATTCCCTCTCACTGTGTGAGTGAGAAGATTGTCTTGTTTCTACCAAGAGAATATAGCAAAGTGACAGGATGTCACTTCTGTGCCTTATATAAGATTCTTTCAAACATTTATTCTTTTTCTCTGTTACTCTTTTTAAAGAAGCAGGTTGCCATATTGTGAGAAGACCTGTGAAGAAGACCCTGTGGCAAGGAATTGTGAGTGGTCTCTCGGAATTCAGAGTGGCCTCTGGTTACTGATATGCAGAAAGAAGTCAGGTCCCCCAGACTTACAGTTGCAAGGAACTGATGTCTTCCAACACCTGAGTGAGCCTGGAAGTTAGTTAATTTCCAATTGTGCTTCCAGAGGAGAACACAGCCCAGCCAACACCTTGATTCCAGAAGATAAACCGAAGACCCACTAAAGCTATGCCCAGACTTCCCTGAAAGAATAAACGTCTGATATTTTTAAGTTAGTCAATTTTTTGCTTATTTGTTACACAGCATAGAAAACTAACACATTAGTATAGTCCAGAGTCTAGACTAGTCAGAGGTAATCTTGGTGTGAAAAGTTAGTGGATCCCAATGTGGATAATGTCTATTCATTTGAGTCTATAGTAACAGAACTACTATTTATAAAACATGTCTGTGTACCAGGCATTGAAAATGTCCTGAAAGCTTTAGACTCACTACTTTACTGAATCCCTGAGAAAGCTATTAGCCCATTGCACATATAAAGAAATCAAGGTCCCAAGAGGTTGGGGAACAGTCTGATGGCTCAGAGTTAGTTGCAGAGCAAGGACTGAAATACATATTTTTGACAACAAAATTATACCCTAATCACCAATGCAAGTATACTACCTTGAAGTGAAGCCAGCTGTGGCCACTGGGTGCTTCAGGGCCTCACCAGGAACAATAGTCTCATAGCTGACTGTGCCCTTACCTGTGGATAAGTCTCCTATGGCATGGCTTAGAACATAGAGTAACATTCACACTTGTGTGAATTGTGTGTTCATTCAGTCTACAATCTTTCCTTTGAACCCTCTGGACTTAGAATATCTGTGACTACTTTCCTCCTTAAGGTCTGTGTCTGGGTAAGGGGAGAAAGTAGAGACACTTCCTTCAGATGTTTAGAACTTTGGAGAAGAAATAGAACTTGCCAAACACTTGTAAAGACATTTAAAATCAGGAAAGGGGAGTGTTTGAATAAGCCATTTGTCTCCATAACATATTTCCCTTAATTTTGCTCAAATGGATGACTTCTGTGCATTCATGAGTACAGGGATGAGATACCGATTTTAAGCAGACCCACATGGTTGCGACTGCATTTATAACTGTCTCATTTATTAATCTCAGCACACCCATTGAGTTTAACGAATTAGAAAAATTAGGGACTCAGAAGGTCACTGAGCTCTATGACTGTGTGCAAATACAATTAATGCACATCTCAATAATGGTGTCGAGGAAGTGATCGCACCTAATATCCGATTCAAGACAACCAACAGGACTAACCCAGAGCTTTGACTGAAGAGACATCTGCGATACATCAAGGAAATAAATTAACTGTCAAAAATTTCATTTATTCTATCGAGATTATAAAATATAGCTGGAAAATTCACCTGAAGGCTGACTGTAGCAGATCAGAGGGGAATTGTGGTTAATACCCACTGTGGAAGGTGTTCAGGCAACTGAGGTAAGGAAGCCAGGGATGACTGGAATAAGGCAGAGCCCATACTCTGTAGAGCTCAAGGAGGCAAGTGATTTGGGAGCAGAGAATTAGGGCAAGTTATAGCCAGGGATGAATTAGCAGCATAACAATGTGGTTCCTTACAAATTCCTCCCTTCTGTTTTTATTGAGAAAATGTCATGCTCTGCTCAGCTCTTTCAAAGTTGTCAACTCTCTCCCTTCTGTTCTCTCAAGTTTATTATTTTGTAGGTGGTATAACAGGGGAAAGTAAAGATGGGGCAAAGTTTCTAAGTGAACGTTTTTGTTTATCAAACACTGGAACTGGACATTGCAGGTGCTTGGGGATAAAACCACTGGTCAACTGGGGAAGGTGGTTCAAGTCATTAGATGGAATGAGTCACCTGTGACAAAAGGGACCCTCACGATTGGGCTCCATGATGAAAAAATGAAATTTTACCCTGCTTACACATTTGGATTTTTAAAAACAACCCCTTCCTCCACCTTTCATGAGGAAGAAGTTTGCCTTCTCATAAATGTTCAAGACTCAGACTTTTTTTACTTTTCCAAGTTCCCCAAACCATGGAGCTGCTTCGGGTGAAAAGCTTACACCTGCCGCTCATTAGTGCTGAGCTGTTGCTATCTTCTCTAGTCCCACAGGAACACGAGGAAGATGTGGTGGCCCATTTTGCAGACAAGGAAACTACAACTCAGTGGGGCTAAGCAGCTTTCCTATGGTCATCCAATGAGTAAAGGTAGTCAGATAGAGCTGTGACTTCAGCTTCAGAGGAATTGAAAAAGACTAAACTATGAGCATAACCCATCTGATGTTTCATTAATCTTGAAGATTAATACTTGAGGAGTCTCTATAGATAAAACAAACCTAAGAAGAGTAATTAAAAGAAGTTTCCAAAAATGCTAAGAAAAGCAATATTGTATATATAGTGACGTGCGTACAGGGACAAAGAAGGATGGAAAGAAAATATTTCCTGAGGAGAAAATGATTTTCAAACATTGACTAGAAATAAGAGCAAGGAGATGAGGGAGCTTTTAAGATGGGAAAGATGAAACCAGGGGAAAAAGATTCGGTGGAAAGTAAAAGGAATGTGGACACTTCTACAGCCACGTGGTCTTCACCCTCAGGGCTCTGCCCTCTCTGGTTCGGCTGGGAACCCCAGAACACACACATTCTACAAACTGGTCTCGGGTAACTCTGATTAGGCTAGAAGCAGGGAGCACCAGACCTCTGGCAACGAAGCTGTTTCTCTTGATGTTTTCTGCCTGGAAGATTCAAGGGATGCAGTGAACCCCTAGACCTAAGGAAGCAGGGTGAGTTCACCAGACTCACCCGGGGCCTAGGAGAGCCCTAAGAGTTGACAGCAGCTCTCAGCAGCAGCAAGGATTGATGTGCCACCTTTCAAGGGACACACATTTTAAGGATTTCTTGCTGTGTGAGAAACCATCCGGGCAAACTAAAGTAGAAGAAAAGTACACCTGATTGTAATTAATGCTGACAGTAATCTCCAGCTTTCATTCTGAAAACAGCCAGATGGGAAAGTTGGAACTGTTAATAATACAAAACATTGCCATCCACAGTTCCTGGAGTCATAACTCTTTAAAGACTGTTTGGATTCCAGATCTCTACCGACCAGCCCAAGCCAGATGCTGCTCAGACACTGCAGCCCTGGCCATAGGAAGGAATCAGTGGGGAAAGCTCTGCTCCTCAGACCTGGGCTTGGGAGAAGCTGCGCGTGGGAGGCCTGGAACTGGGGAAGAGAGGAAGGCCAGGAAATAGCAAGAGAACGTGGGGTCAGACTGTGGCACTGAAACATCTTAACTAATAGCCCCCTTATACAGGCCCCGGTGAGGGAGGAGTGCCGGAATTGCGTGGGGTCCCAGTTCCAGAGAAGTTCAAGAAGCATGTTAGAAAAGGCTGTTGTTCTCCAAGGGCCTGGTCAAACATGATCCAGTGGAGGGCAAGGTGGTGGCTGTGTGGGCGGGTGTGGTGGCTGTGTGGGCGGGTGCAGGACTGTTTTAGGCAGAGGAGAGAGCTGCTCAGGAAGCTGTCTCTCTCCCAGAAGGAGCAATCATGAAGTCAGCTCCCTCCCTCCCTGACTGGCCCAAGAGACCTCTGCAGACCTTGCTGGGCCATCAACCTGCTTATTCACCAGCCCAATGGTGGGTGTGGCCTGGCCCAGGGAGTGTCAGGCCTGGCACCAGGTAGGGTCACCATGTTCTCCTGGTGTTTCTTAATACCTCAGAGAAAAAGCTGGAAGGGACTCCTTGCCGGGGAATCCCTAGGTCAAAGGTGATAAACTTCTGCCATCTGGAAGAGCAATCCATATCTGGGCCCATGGTTGCCCATGACAGTGGAGAGAGTCTTTGGTGAAAGGGATATATGTGTGTGTCTGTGTGTCTGTATGTATCTGAGTGTATATGTCTGTGTGTCTGTGTGTCTGTATCTGAGTCTGTCTGTGTGTGTCTGTTTCTGTCTGTATGTTTGTGAGACTGTGTGTGTGTGTGTGTGTGTGTGTGTGTGTGTGTGTGTGAATGCTGCTGTGAAAGCTTCCTGCTCTGTCCCTTTCCTGTCCTTTTCAAAAGCATCACAAGGACCAATATCACCAAAGCAGCACTCAAAGTGGGAGGGAGACTCTGGGGACACAGGAAGGGGCCAAGCCCAGTCTGTACAGAAGTTCTGGCAGATCCGAAGGGTCAGGCTGCAGAAGTGGGTAAGTTCTGGGAGGGAAGTGAGAAGCCAGCAGAACTGAAGCTTTTCAGACTCAGAAGCTCGCAGCGAGGCACTGGGAGGGGTGAGGTTAGGCAACAGGAAGGAAGGAGATGAATTTCAGAAATGAAAGGAGCCTCCACATGTCCTGTGGAAGCTTGTGCTCACAAGAGGAGGAGCCCTGGCCTGGATCAGGTCTCTGATCCCACACAAACGCCAGAGTAGGAAGGTCCAGAAAGCGGGGCTCACAGCCAGAGCTATGTGAGAGGGAACCCTGTTAAGAATGAAACACTATGAAATGGACACATATGGATTTGCTTTAAGAACAGGCCTGGAAGTTCTATGAGGTTGATGATTTCTACTTGATGCTGATGTCAAAATCCTTGCTGAGCTGGTAGGGGTGGGCCTGAGGTAGAAGAACCAAGGGAAACAACTAATAGAAGCTTTTCCAGCAATTACAACTGACAATCCAAATCATAAACAATGGCCTTTCTAGTGCCACCGGACAACTAGGTTAAAAAGCAAAACAACACAAAATAAACCCAACATACCTTCATCTCATTTTCATAAATACATCCTAAGTAATTTTCACTGACAATGGGTAAACATGAAAGAAAAGGTGGGGTGTGGAAAGCTAAGCTTTGGGGTGTGCATCTGATTGGGAGGCGCATTGAACATTGATCTAAGACCTTTAGGAGTAAAAAAGACCTTAGCAATATTTTACCCTGTATCATTTCAGACAGAAGGAAACCTCTTTCCTCCCAAATAAAATCTGGGAAGTTCTGCATGGGCAATCACAGAGTCGATCTGATTTTTCAATCAGATCCACAACTCCTCACCCTAGTAGGCCTCTTCTGGGAGCTAGGGTGGGGCCGGGTGGGGGTGGGGGGTGTCAGAATGGCCACGCAGGTCCCCTGAGGAAGCTGGCGCCTGGGAGAGGCGGTCTGAAAACAAGGGCCTTTATCAACCCTCTCATTTGGAAAATGAGCAGGCTGGTGCAGTTTTGCCAAGGGAAAGGGAAAAAAAAAAAAAAATAAATGAGAAGCCCACTTGGACCCTGAGGTGGGGAGAACTCCTTATGCTTCTCAGATTATTTTTCCAGAGTCTGACTGGTTCTCGACTTGGGAAAGACAGACATCTGTTCCCGCCACATGGGTGCTTGGGCCACAGGGAGGATCTGGCACTAACTTGCCTCACGGGTTTGTAGATTCTGCTGTTAAAGGCAAATATGACAGACCTAGCTTCACCTTCTCGAGCAAGCCAGCCACACAGCAGCTATGTCTGAGCGAGCGCTGGAGCAGTGGGGAGACAGTGGAGGCAGCCTCCTGGCAGGTGCCCTCTAACCCAGGTAATTACAGAGCTGGAGCCCACTCAGGGGAATTAGATGAAGCAACAAGCTATTACTGCCCTTGTTTGCAGAAATAATAATATGTAGTACCTCATAGCACCTTTCATCAGGAGACTTCAAGGTACTTCCCAGACCGTGTTGGATTGTAAGCTCTTTTACCACTGATTTGCAATAAAGAAAATGAAGAAAAGAGGAGTCTCTTGTCAATGAACAGGAGCGGGGCGGGCCTTCAGAACAGGGGTGTTAGCCATGTCTTCCAGACAAAGTGAGGCACCCTGACAGGGCAGCAAGGGCTGGGGCCTAAACCTTGTGGGCACAGCTGGGGGTGAAGAATGCAAACAGCAAAGCTGGAAACTGCTAGAAAGATTTAGCATTTCCACAGTGCCTCCTAGGTCTGCACCTCTGGGCGCACAAAAAGGGGACTGAGGGAACAGGAGAAGGCCAGGAATGTTTAAACAAGTTCACTGAGTTCAGAAAAGGCCCCTCAGGAGCTGGGATGACTAAGACCAATAAAGCCATGGCTTTATAAAGGAGCCCGTGGGGACAAACTAGGAAACTGCAGGCCAGTGCATTTGACATGAATTGTGGGCCACTTTGAACTCCTTTTAAGAGTCAAAGAGGAGACATTTGGAAAGATACACTGACTGGGGTGACTGGGGTGTCTTCAGGAAGGAAGGGGCATTGGATTTCACAAACGACGGGAATTCTTTATGGATCCGGCTGGTCTGGCTGACAGACAGAAGCAACAAGGCCATATGCTTGGAAAACCCACATCCCAATGCAGGCCAGTGGCGCCCACCGCACAAATACGCAGAGCAAGTTTAATGAGAAATGAAGATACGTCCAACAAGCAGGAAGGGCTTTAAGAATTTTTCTCCCCTGCACTTTCTTAACCTTTGCCATCAATCAACTCAGAGAGCAGAATCCTTTGTCCCACAGTTGCATTTCCAAAACATGTCCTTTAGAATCCTGATTGTGTACAATGGCCCTTGGAAATTGTTCCATATTGAAATCAATTTTGGAAATGCGTTAGAGCGCTTGGATTCTGCTTTTGAAGGTGCACAACACAAATTAGCTTATTAAAGGCCTTGAGAAGTTCTGTACAAAAAAACATTTTGACTCTGTCTGGGCTTTCTAAAACTTATTGGACCTTTTTCCCATTAAACAATGGCTATCCCTTAGAACCTTACTGGCAAACAGGGACTCAGGAAGATGATGCCATCCCCGTCTAGCTCTAGTCTTTCCAACAGGCTGTCAAAAGGACAGAGACTGTTGCCTCAGGCATGCTGGGACCTAGTGGCACCCTGGGCAGGTAGGGGCATGGGAGCTGGGAGGAGCCACTTTAGCAGTGTGAGGGAGACAGGCAACCAGTCACAGATGCTTTCTCCACCCAGACAGCTGACTATCAGTGGAACAAAATTCAGGGAGTAAACTCAGATATAAAAGCTGGGCATGGCACTCCGTGGGCAGCAGGGGAGAGCAAAAGCCTTTTGCTAAAGTGCTGACTGGCTTGTCACTGTCTGAAAAGTGAAAGGAAGCACTATCAGCTGTTCTTTGCCATGAACTTGGAAAACTTCTGAAGTGCCCTACAGGCAGGGGTCTCACCGAAGCCTGCAAGAAGAGCATGATGTGGATATGCAGAGGAGATCTTGGAGAAGAAAGGTGATTTGCCAAAGATTACACAGCTAGGAAACTGCTGGAATTGGAATTTGAACCCAACCCTCTCTTTTTAGAAACTTCCCTTTGAACCTCTATTCCAAGGGTTCGCAAACTTTGGCCTGAGGGCCAAATCCAGTTCACTGGTTTTGTCATGAGCATTTTATGGGATTATAGCTAAACCCACTTGGATACTTACTGTCTGTTGGCTATTGCTTTCACACTGCAACAGCTGACTGGACAGTTGTGACACACTAAGACCAGTGTAATCTGGCCCTTTCTAGAAAAAGCTTGCTGATCTCTGCTTTGTGCTTTCTACCTCTAGTTGGGGGCTAGGAATTTGTAGAGCCAGAACCGGCTAGGAGAATGGAGTCTCTCAGAGGCTAAGCAAGATGGTTGTTTGTCCTAGAGCAGAAGGGTGACTGGACAGGTCCCATGAGGGCAGGGCAGATGCACATCCCACACTTTGGGAGGCTGCTGTAGGTGGGGCAAGGTGATCTGTGACTTGGAACATCAACAGATTAGTTCATTAAGTGCCTTTGTATTATGTGTTTATAATATTCCTGGCACTGCTGGCCCCATAGCCTGCAGAGCATGGACATATCACAGGAAAACCCAATTCTGAGCTACTCTAGGAGGTGGGTTTGGAAATGAGATCATTTTTCTGATCTATCAGGACTACTGAGACTGAAGTCATTCTGGGTCTTTAAGTGTTTCTTAACTGCCCCAAATGTGACCTGCAGTCTGGTGGACACACAGTAGCTCTAACCACAGGGAGGAGGAGACGGGGTAGGCTTAGGTGGGAGGTAGGGGCTTGGCATGGGTCCTTAGGCTTGTGACCCTTGGTCCCCGTGGGGATGTCTCATGTTGCAGGGCTCCTTAGCACAGCTGGCAGGGCACTGGGATTGCCCTAAGGGGTAATGAGCCTTGTGAAGCACTCAGGGGTTCTCGGTTTGAAGTTGTTCGGTCTTGTGCACCCCAGGCCCTGGAGATGGGGGTGGCCCGGTGGGGAAATAATGGAAACCTCTGCTGATGGGAGTTTGGGTCAGTCTTCCGCTCTCTCTGGCCCTCACCCTTCAAATCAGAAGAGCCTCCAAAGATTCTTCTTCACAGGCCTACGGCGACACACAGGAATCGCATTTCTCGCGTGGAGCTTGGTAATTCTTGTACCATTGATTCTTGGACCACACTTGGATAGTGTCTGAGGTCTGACTAGAACTCTTGATTGTGGGCCTGCTGCAGCCCCTCTCTCTGTACTCTCCCTCGCAGGTGGGCTGGTCCTTGCCCTCGCCTCTCATCCCTGAGTCCTGCCTCATAGGACACTCAGATGGAGACCCCACGGTCTCTGACTTGCTGGGATTTTCTTAGAAGCTGGTTTCTGGGGTGGTGGAACTCTGGACAGACTTTTCGTGCTGTGCAGTTTAGCATCTCCCATTGACCCAAACAAAAATCCTTGGCTTCAGACACTGGTTTTGTGAAAAGCTATTTCCAGTCTCCACTGATGCAGTGCAAGGCAGTGGATCTGTGCCGGAGCACAGGGCTCTACAGCTCCCTGAGGCACCTTTGTCCTTCCTGCCACCACCTGATGGACAGAGGGTGAGATTCTAGTGATTTCTAACCTTTCATCTAAGGAATACACCCCTTTCAGCTACCAAAGGACAGCCCAGGAGCCAGGAACAGGACAGAACATCCTAGCTTTGCCCCTACATTCTTTCATAGAAGGCAGAGGGGGTGAGACCATTTCTCCCACAACACATCTGTGCATCCTCATGTAGCTATGGCAGATAGGATGGCTCTAGAGCAAACACAGTCTTGCTCTGGCTCCGTCGCCTCTCTGATTAGTGGGAAGTCTCTCCCTTTATGAGATTATTGGGGAGTTTCTGGTGACCCAAAAACACAGCTGACCCCACTGGCCAGGGTGTGGCAAAGCATCTTTTGAGGCCTTCCACCCTTGGTCCTGGGGGAGTGACTTGGGCACTGCAGGCCCAGCTCGGTGAAGGCTGGGAGGGTCTGAGGACAGAGTTTCAGCTCACCTATACCCTCTTAGAGCATTACCAGGGTATTCTCATCATTACAAGCTTTCCTTCAGAATGCAAATCTGCATCACTTCATGGAGACACAGCACAGCAGAGATGTGGGTCTTTCTTTCCTGAGTCATCAGCCAAAAAGGTCAGACTCATATCATAATCATGGTCATTTGGGAGGTGGAAATGAGAGGCTATTAATTTAGGGTGCATAGTGCATGTTCCATTGCAACCATCACATGATGTTTTGCTTTGTGAATATATGGGTTTTCATTTGGAACACACTCATTAAATCCCAGAGTAATAAAACTCCCATTCAGGTCGTCGCTCATCTCCTTCCTTGCAATGACTCAGCAATATCCAAATTCATGTTTTCTTGGCAACTATCTCAGCAGCAAAGCAGATGTGTTGAATGTTTTATCATTTCAGTTCCTAGTAATGGCTGAGATATGATCAAGAGAGTGTAAGACTTGGCCCCACCAGAGACCCCTTATTGAGTCACCAGAATCTCAAGCTACCTTCTTGTGAAGACTGGAAAGTGTTCTTCCTTGTACCTCAGGAACGAATCTTTGGGCTCCTGTCCCTCAGTCTCTCAGTTTTCTCCCCTCCTCTATCTCAAGATCATATTCCAAAGTGAGCAATCGCTTTAGGAAGCCAGTGGGCTGTGTGAATGCACCTTCCCAGGTCAGGGCACTGTCCCTCTCCAGAGGGCCAGGAGCAGCAGTGTGGGCAGGGGCTGAGTGTGGGCAGCCTGGTCCTCATCATGGCTTGCTGAGGGAGACAGAATAAGTGACTTTCCTCTTCCATGTTTCAATCTCTTCATTTTGAAAAGGGAATTTTTTGGTGAGAGTTGAAAGTGAAGTAATATAAATATAAGATGCCTCACCTGGACCATTTCAGTTGGTGACTGAATAAGGTAAGTGATTATTTTGTGCACTTAGGTTGTCACTGTCTCCTCAGACTTTGTCTCTGCTACCATGCTGCCTCTGACCTGCTCAGACTGGCCCAGCCTTGTCCTGATCCTACTGCATTCAAAGAACAATTTCATCACTCTGACAATTATTTATTAGATTTCTGTTCTATAGAGGTCTCTAGACTACATAAAGAAAATGCAATGATTCCTCTCTGTCGAAATACAACTCCTGTCTTCAGGGAGTCAGTGGAGCAAGTGACTTTTAGCCTGGGGCTTCCTGTCTTGCAGTGTCTAAAGCTACCTGCCCCCATAAACACACATCACTGTCAGCTCTCTTTCCAATCCCCCAAAGCCACTAGGATATTCTGGAACTAGGACAATGTAGGCAAGAAAAAAAAAAAATAATAATAGCTAATATTCATGAACCTTTACTATGGACCAGGTACTATAATGCCATTTTTCTTAAATCTATCCTTTGAGATGTGTTATCTTTACAATCAAGAGCCAGAGTATAGACAGACTACTTTCCCTACTTTCCCTAATCTACTGGTAAAACTGGGATTGGCAATCAGAGCCCACAATAACACCTGGCATTTTTCTTAAACAAAGACTGTCTTTCAACAACCCTTCTTTATTCTCGGCTGCCTCAATTGCTAGATCAGTTAGTGCTTGGTAAGTTTTCCTCTACTGAGAAACGCTGAGTGCAGTGGTTGCCTGCTCAAGTCTCTGACCCTTGCTTACTTTGATGGTCAGTGGAAAGGGGCAAGATTATAGAATCAGTGTCCTATTTATGCTTATTATTATTTTTTAGTTTACTTTTACATTGGTTGTCTCCACTATAATGAAAGTCAAAGGGGACAAACTTTCTTTTAAGATGTTAGATTAACATTCCTTGCCCCCAGCTCCCATTAAAATCCCTGTGAAGATTAACTTCCTAGATAAAAAGGCAGCTAGTTAGAGGCATGTTATTTGCTCTTACCAAATTCTCATTGAAATAATTATGGAAATTGAATGAGATATAAAAAAGAAAAAAGCATCCACAGTGTTGGAAGTTAGGAATACAGACTAATGATTCGCTAGATGCCAGGAAGAATTTCTATCAACTAAAACTTGGAGGGTGCTTGAAATAGACAAGTTGGGTCAAGCAGAAAGACATTAAGAAATTTTCACCCTATGTTACTGAGTTATGTATCCTAGAATTCTGGAGCCTTCACCAATTAAATGGTGATGCAATTTTTCTCTGTCTTGGCAAAGTTCATTTCATCCTACAAACTCTACCCATGACACTTCTCTTTTGATATCCATTTGAAGAGATATCCACTTGGTGACTCAAGAGGGTCAGACCAGAAATGGTCAGAATGCAGGTATGGGAACAGACAATGATAAATGAAAGAGAATGGGAAATAATTATAACAGCATACAGAGAGATTTGCAGTCTTAGCTTGCATCTATAAAGGAAAGATAAACAGACTATGAATGAATCGTGCTTCCCAGTATAAAATGATCAAATGAAGATGAGATTTCTAAATTCAAAAGGAATATATTATGCAAATGAGTTTTAAAGTCTATACTTTCAGATGGAGCTCTACAATGAAGCAGTCTTCCCTTTCGGGGTCTGGGAGGAAGATACAGTGGTGTTAACATAGTTATTGATGGAATCAAGTAACTGCATTTGTGAATGTTGGCAAACTTCAGACATCGGAAATCCTTAGATCATTCACGAATGAGTAAACAGGAAAAAAAATCACTCATAGGGCAAATGCAAAAGCAAAGTAAGTAGGTCATTAATGTCAAGTTGCAAAAGGAAGATGGAATTCTAAATATAGATGAAAAAAGCTCATCAAGTAGACCTGTATACTCTTCTTTAAAAAATGCTTAGACATGTAGCAACTGATCAATAAACACAGAAATTAAATAGCAAAAAACAGGCAAGTTAGTGGTATTATGGAAGTCATGTAACTATTAAGCTAAGTCTAAATAATTGTAACTATGAATAGAACTTTCAATGAAATATATGCAATAAGAATACAATTATTCTGATATATTTTTGTATAACAGTGATAATTACAAACATTAGAATCATACTGTATTCTAGGGAATCAGGAAAGAGGAGAAAAAGAGGGTTAGAGAAATCATGCTCATTTTACCATCTTATATATTAAGTACTTGCAAAGGGTCAATGATTCTGATTCCTTCTTGAAACAAAAATACACATGAGAACATTTAAAAAATTGTGATTGAGCTAATTATCAGTTTGACTAAAATAGGACAGAATATACACTTGAAAATGAACATAAAACAATTAGAAAACTTTTCCCACATAGTAAAAGAGTGGGAAACAGTCATGAATCATGAAGCACATAAAGCACGAAATAACCAAATAGAGGAAATGCTACACATTATTAATACAATAAATGTAAGTGGGTTATATTTAAATATGAACATGTATGGGACACATAATAAAAAAAAAGTAGCTATAAATAAAATTTTCAGAATGAAATAGAAGAGGATAACTACTGTGAGCCAGAAAAATTTTAGAAGCATGCTTAAAAATATTCAAGCTTAAAGGTAACTCTTAATTCCACTGCTACAACATAAAAATGATTTTCTTTTCTCATTCAGTTAATGGGTACTGTCCTAAAAAATCCAGATGGAACACCACTCTCTTTGATATGCATCTCATCTTCTGTACCACATAAACGAAACATGTGGACTTCAGTGTAGGTAGGAATTCCGGTCTGCATGCCTCATCAACAGAAACCCAACTTTTATTGTCCATTAGTAAGGATGAAGAAGGTTCTCATAGTCCAATTTCTATTTTATAAGTTCTCTCTTGCATAATGTTGTAATGAATTGTTCAAGATCAAACTGCGGTATTGTGATTAAAACTAAGTTAACATTAGAGCAGTTATACAGTTGTTTCCAGCTATGATGTAATCATCTTAGACAAAATATCCTATATAAGCCAAAATATCAGTCATTATTACTACTATTGTGGTGTAGAGTAAACAGGCACTTAGTATTTCATATGCAATCTAGTCGATGCTTCTTTTTGTTTTAATGCGATCCTTTTAGTCTGAACAAATCCTATGTGATTGGAATATCAGAGTAGTT
This sequence comes from Solenodon paradoxus, assembly GCA_004363575.1. NCBI lineage: Eukaryota > Metazoa > Chordata > Mammalia > Eulipotyphla > Solenodontidae > Solenodon > Solenodon paradoxus. Next base: position 67,175 of record RJWH01003476.1, read on the forward strand.
GTTTTTAGGTATGTGTGAGAGGATTTGTTGTAATTGTTTATTTGAATGGAATATATTGAATTAAATTAGTCTTATTATTTTAGAAATGACTGCTAGTGTTCTGAAGTGTATGTCTATGTGCAAATATTAAAAACATAACATATTTACAGAACCAATGTTAAAATGATCTAGTTCTGGTACACCCTTGTGGCCTAGTTGCTTAAATCAAGCTCAGTTCACATATATCCCAAGGTCCCGGGTTCAAGACCTGGGCCTGGGGAAGCAACCAATGAAGAACACTAAATAAAATAAATACAGAGTGTCTTCCTCGTCTCCCTCCCTGCCTGCCTGTTCACTTTCTTTCTTGCCTGTACTTTTCCTTAAAAAATATTTCTAGTTCTGATCATCTTTAGAAATTCCTTGAAGAGTCTTTGAACTTTCGTTTGTGATCTGATTATTAGATTTAGGATCTCTACGGGTGTCCTTAGTAACAGCTAGCATTCATTGACTTTCAGTCTGTGTAATATAGCCATAAGTTGGGATATACTGAATTTGTTCACATCACATGATTCATTAGGGACATTGACTAGGTTGCATGAATGTAGAAAAAGACATTATTTTTCACCACCAGTAAAATTTTCAGTACCTACTATGTGCTATGTATAACCATCAATGAGTTTATACTTTAGCTTTAAGGAGCTCTAACATTATAAATGCTCTAACATTATAAAAACATCCACAATATTTATATATATATATATACACATATCCCCATATATATATTTGTGTGTGTCTGTATATATACATGTATATTTACATATCTATATATGTAATATATGTAGATAGTTGGAAGTTCCCTCAAAGAGTTTGAGATAAACGACTATGGGAATTGAGAATGAGTTTGAACCTACAAGACAAGTCCATGCCTTCCTCTCTAAATAGTGTTGCACCTTGGTAAGCATTCAGGCTGTGGCTGGTTCAGAGGTCAGATAGGATAAACTGGCAAACCGAAGATCTTCAGGGCCTGCCACTGGCCAGAACTAAAGTGTCAAGGATTCACTTCTGTAACTGACTTTCTCTTTTGTTATTTTCCTTGTGCAGTTCAAAAATCTCACAAACATTTTCCTGCCATTTTCAGCAACATGATGGTCCTGGAGACCATTAAAATTAGTGAGATAAGTCAGAAGGAGAAGCCAGACATCATATACTATCACTCACATGTGGTATCTAGAGAAACCAAGCAAACAAACTAAATCAAGCAAAAAGAGACTTTCGGTAAATAAAGACAAATTAGTGGTCGCAATAAGAAAAGGGGGAGGGGTAGGCAAAGTAGAGGGGATCAATTGTATAGCAAGGGGCAAAACTGAAATGGTGGTGAACTTAATGTATTATATACAGATGTGGACTTACTATGATGCACACCTTAAACCTATATAATGTTATGATGCAATGTTCCTTCAAAAATTAATTTAAACTCAGAAGAATATTATAAGAATTTAATAAATGTCTAATGAAATTTAGACCAAGTGATGAAATGGAGTGTGCACACCACTGAAGAGACAGAGTCCTACCCTTAAGAAGCATACATTACAATGGGGGATGCTCACACACTAACACAAAACTGAAGTATATTTGGCATCTCTAAGATATTAAGCAGAGAGAAAGGATAATTAGATTAACTGTTTGATCATGGATGACCCCAGAGAGCAGCGACACTTTAGACTGACAGCTAAATGGCTGAAACATGATACTCAGATGAAGAAATGAAGGAAGGGTGTTCCAGGTAGAAGGAAAAGAAAGAGCCCTGAGATTGTATAATACACACAGATATTTTCCCCCTTGCCCAGAGCTTGGCCCAGTCTGCATGGGCTCATGAGGAAATGCAGTGGGCTTGCATGACCAAAAAAGTGAGTTCCTTAGTATCTTCTGACAATTAAAGACCGGATGGAGCTGAGAAGAGTCTGGGGGCTGACACAGGCGGTAGGAACCCTTAGAAGGGAGAAAATCCCAATCGAGACCTGCGTGGTTCTGCATAACATGCTAAATGGAAACAGAGCTGGATGAAATGAAGTTTAGAAAGTTAAGAGTAATTTAGATTACCAGCCAGAGATGCAGGCAACAAAGAAATGATAAGGGCATCTACAAAAAATAAGAATTGACTCAATCTTTTGTCCTTCAAGGAAGGGTAAAGGCAGGAATGAAGGCAAGTAGGTAGGCAGGCAGGCAGGAAGAGAGAGAGGAAGAAACACTTTTACTTACTTTCATTTAGTTATTCGTTTTGGTTATTTCACGTCCTAGGGATGTATGTGGACAATGCCAGCCAGAGGTGGCAGTCATCCCCGCCACTCCACCAGGGTGCATCAGGGAGTTATTTCTTAAAGAGGCCTAATCAGATCTGGTTTTAGAAAGACCACTTCCAGGACAGTGTGAAAAATGAATTAAAGAGAAGGAGGAATGACAGGGAACCAGTAGGAACTGCTGAGCAAGGCATGTTCTGAGAGGATGAGCTACTCAACTCAGCTGGGACCTTAGGGCAGTATGTGTGTGAGATCTCTTCCCATCAGCGAAAATACCAGTGGGTTTCCTAGTCCCCTTACCACCTGGGCCAGAACGTGGTCTACCATGAAATCAGCTCCTCTTAAATGATAAAATTAAGCATCCCCAAATTGCGAAGATTCACAAAGTTCAGTTCTATCCTCTATGTACTCATTTCCACAAGTGGTTGATAAGTTTTTCTCGAAAACACATCTCTCTAACCTCCTTTCCTGGGACTCCCTTAACTAGTCTTCTCTACCAGATAGCTTAGGAGCTGACACTTCTCTTCCTGGCCTTCATACTTGCTTTCTCCACCCCTGCACCCCCCACACAGTCTGGATACATCATCATCCTCTAAGAATCTCTTCTTGATGCTCTTTTCTAAGCATGCTCACCGGCCCCTTCATCGTCTGCTCTAATACCACATTCTTCACTCACACCACTTGCCATAGTTGGAAAACATTTACATGGGTTTTATTCATTTATTACCCTCTTCCTCCAAACTGTGAACTATACAAGGGAAGGGAGCATAGCTGTTTTATGTACTAGGGAGTACCCAGCATTTTCCCACAGAACCTCATTGTTTAGAAGATCTTATATGCAAATTCTTATATTCCTCTTGAATCTAGATCTGCCTTTTGATAGCAATTTGAAGTCAACTTTCAAGTCCTGCAAAGTGCCCTTACTTCCTGGCCATAGAGGGAAGCCCACTGGGAGTGTATGAGCTGGTCCCTCTGATCTTCTAGCCTGTTGGGGATCAGAAAGCAATGAGTGGGACCTCCACTGGGTTCTGGGAGTGGGTCTTGCTAATTGAGATCAAATTTTTGCTTTGCAGTCTTTCCATCCTCAAAAAGATGGGACTTCAGAATGGAGATGATTATTCCAAACTCTCTGAGAATATAGCCAAGGTGCAATTGCTAGGGTAATGAAGAGGAATACTATACTGTTTAATGACAGCCCAATAAAAAATATAAATATTATTATCGGTCATTTATAATTACCCTTGATTTAATCTTTCCGGGGAGGAAGAAGTGAACTGTGCTTCTTTTGGACTTGAATTAACCCTTTCTGGCTCCTTATTGAAATAGAGCTATAATTTTCCAAGTGCAATGCTTGAAGCAAAACAGTTCAATTATAATCCAAAGGCAAGTAATTTACTTACTGGTAGACTCAGTGCCCTTAGTTCATATGTAGGAGGAGTCAAGCATCAGATGGAGCCCGTCTCCGTTCTAGCCCATGGCCAATATCACTGGAGTGGGGTTGAAACTTGTTCAGGGTTCAGTGTCTCTTATAAGTGAGGGTTCAGTCATTAGGACAAAACAGCCCAGCTGGGAATGGCTCCACACTGCTTGATTGTTAATGGTCTGGAGCCTACAGCTGAGAGGGTCTGTGCTGAAAATTCAGTTTTGTGCTCCTTCAGTCCAAACCTATTGGGCCTTAGAGAGTATAGTGTGGTGCTCTGAGAATATGGCCCAGTGCATCTGTGCCCATGGACAGCTCTGCGACAAAAAGGCTCCTAGTATACAGTGCTGTGGACTCCACAGAATGGGAAGCATGCTTGGGGTACAGGCCATTTGGCAAAAAATAAAAATAAATAAATGACACATCAGAAAAGAATCTTCAAATATAGAAAATTGGAGACTGGGGCCCCTTAGGTCATTGATCTAGTGTTTCCTGTCAACATGCTGTGACTCAAACTTCTACCTGGGGGAAAACTGTACCTAACATACAGTGTATACCCTCTGGAAAAGAGGCAGGTCTGGTGGAGCCTGCAAGTCCATCAAGGAAACTTCCCTGAACAATGACCTTTGGCATTGCTTGAGATAGCATTGGATAGATTTGTCCATTTTCTTTGAATTCTTATTAAGTATTCAAAAAATACAGATCACCAAATTCAGTAAAAGAAAACCATGCAATGACAATAGCGGAGTGTCACTGGGAGGTGCATAAAGGTGACTTTGGCCAGGCATAGAATCCAGCTCTGTGAATACTTTTCATGTGGCCATCATGGCTTGCCAGCCAAGGAAAGAATCCCTCCTTCTCCAAAGGTCCTGACTTAAGTCAAAAATATGGGGGCTTGGATGAGGGGTGTGGTGTCCTGGTCTGTTGAGCTATACCACCAGGCCTCCTCCCAGAGGGGCCACACGTGTCCTGATGACTCCACGAGCCCTGCCTGAAGCTTGCTGCCTCCGGAAGCAGCCAAACCTCACCTAGTTTCTGTCCTTCTCAACTTCCAGCTCTGGCCCACCCCATCTTGTTACAAGGGTGGGGGACTTGTACTTTTGTACTTATTTTTGCTGTGAGGTTGGGTTTGCGGGGGGGGGGTGGTGGTGGTGGAACAATGGCATACAGGTGTTCAAAAGGAGAAAAGGAAGCAGAAATTACACAAGAAACGAGGTGCAGATATCTGGAGGCGTCTAGGCCTTTCCTGTCTTAAGAGACCGTTGTCCCTGGCTCCTTGCTGCAGACCACTCATCCTCATACTGGTCAACGAGCCTAATTTAGCTCCTTATTTACACAGCAAGTGTCTGGCCCTTGGCAGAGCTGTGACCACATTCCTGTGCAACGCTATGAAAGATTTTTTGCAGACTAAGGACCTCATCCTCTGGGCAATAAGCAGCTGCCACAACCCACTACTTGAGGGACTGACAAGAGATTCTTCCCCACTCCCTGAGGGAACCAAGTTCAAATGAGACCGAAATTATGATGGATAGGTGGAGTCCCAACCAATGTGTTTGTGCTTCTGGCTTTTTAAAGATGTAGCTTTCTCTGGAGTTTGTAAACAAAACAAGGAGAAACTCTCTCTCTCTCTCTCTCTCCCCCCACCCCAACCCCTCGCCGCCCCACTATTAAAGACACCGGAATTGACCACAGAATGGCGGTCACTTTATTTTTAAATATCAGTATTTACAGTTATTTAATCTTCTGAGTGAAAAGTACAAAATGAGAGTGAATTCTGAATTCAAAAGTAAGCCTCCTCCTCAGAGTTTCACTGTTCCAATGAGAAACAGAGACTGCCAATTCTCGGCCTTTTTACCCTCCTTCTGGAATTTCAATTATATCCTGTAAATCCATGGACCCATCTTCCCCTGCAACTATATGCTGACCAATGAGATGTAAGGTAAGGTCAAAGGTGGTGAGTCCTAGAAATTTTTTTAAAGGAATTAACTTCTCAGAATATCCTTTTTTGCCATGTCAGCTTTATTCCTTTTTTCTTTCTCCTTTGGCCTATGAGTGGAACACAATATGCCTGGAGTGACAGCACTGTCTTAGATCATGAAGTGACATTAAGGCTAGAAGTTACTTGTGAAGTTGATAAAGGGGAATACAGGGATCCGAGACCTTTAAGATCATGGTGCCACCAAAACTGGGGTGAATTTCTGTGAACTTTCTGTATTATAGTGAAATAAGTAAATATTTTTCTTTTTTAAGCCATGGATTTATTTTTTTCCTCCCTCTATACCACGTGGTCCATTAGAAAACCCAGACTTGGCCTATAGGTGGTCACTTAATAATCTGTTTGGATGTTGATGATATCTGATTACAACCCACCTCATCATTTCACTCTGGCCTGGGGGGATTAGTAGGTTGCTTTGCAGACAATGGCTGGTCCATTCATTCTAGATTAGTAGGAAAAAACCTTGAGGCTATTCCTTGTTTTGATTCCTCACTTGAGGATCCAGCCCAGACCTGGAGGGAGAGCTTCCTACAAAAATCACTCACCAGGAGAGTCAATCCCCACCTCTGCCTCTCATTTTCTACTAGACTCGACTTAATTTCTTCACTTGCCAAAAGCTAAAACATCCTTTAATACCTCACACATCCCATTGCTAGCAGGAATAACACAGAAACCAGCAATTATAGGTTTAAAAGCCTTATCAATATTTTTGATAATGGTGATAGAAAATTTCACTAGTAATGAGCATTTTATTCATGACTACGGTGATCTAGCTCATTTCTTTTGCAAGAGAACAGATAGTAGATAATTGAAGCTTTGTAAGTAATGTCACGGATATTTATTCTGCCACTGTAGCAGGAGAGAAGTCAAAAGCAATTTGTAAACAAACGAGTATGGGTCCACCTCAATAAAACCTTATTAGCAAAAAAGCAGGTAAAAGGGCTGGATTTGATCCATAAACTCTACACTGTAATATATCAAGCCTCACTTAAAGGAAAGATTCTGAAGCAAGGACTGAGTAAATACTGGGGTGTCTCTTGATGGAGAAGACACTGGTGAAGTGGCAGCAGGTGTGCAGCTACTGCTGAGACCCTCTGAGGTTGTCCACACAGAGACTAGGGTGACCTATGATTCCATGAGATACCATGACTGTTGGGAACTGTTCAACAGTGCTGGACATTTCTTTAAAGAGGGGACCAGAAACGTCTACCGATTCTACTGATAAGGGGAGAAATATTTTTTCTATCTGAAAATAAGAGTAAGAGCTTATGCAAAGGGAAGTATGACTCTGCTCACAGTTATTCTGTTCTCTCTGTGTCAAATGAATCTCAGGCTCAAAAATTACAAATCACTGAATAAGAACATCACCAGGATGTTCATAGATCATACTGTGATCATGCTGTATATCATACTGTGCTCAGGGCCTGACTCCTCTCCACCAGGTTGGAAATATAATTACTACAAATAGAACTGGTAAGTTATGAGACAAGACCAGGCTGGATTTAACACCAAAGAGAGTAGATTTCGGCTGAGCAGTTCCTGGCTGAAGGATAAGATGCAAAGAGACAGAGACAGAGGGTTTTCTACGAGGCATTAATGCACCAGCAGAAGCAAGTCATCTGGAAGGAGCTGTGTGTTCAAATGAGAAAGAACGTGAGCCTGGTTAGAGCAGAGCGTCAATGTGGTGACAGGACTGTCCTTGTTGATTGCAGCAACTCAGGGAGTTGATGATCAGGAATTGGGGAACTTGATGGAAGGATGGGGGAGATTTCTAAACCAGGCAATAATCATCTGAGATGAGTCTTCTTGGAATATCACAAGGTGCATGGTACAGGACATATTTATGGAGAGAAAGAAGTGGGAGTTGAATACAGTGATCAGGTTCTGGGTTGGAAACCAGCCTGGAAAGGTAGGTGCCCTGGGTCGGCCAAGCACTTGATATCTATTCATACCAACACCTCATATTTGGTTTATCATTTAATTAATGGGCTAGCAAAATAATTTTTCTGAAAAATTTTAAAATATATTTTTCAGTTTAAAATAAGGCATTTATTAAATGAAAGGCATCAAATACAGGTATTTATGGAAAAAAAAAACCCACTACTTTAGTTCTTATTTTACTCAGACTACTTCAGTCGGTCATGAATAGTCACTAAATAAAGTACATGGTCGTATTTATAGAGTTATGTTTAAAATATGGTTAAAAGTCCCTTCTTGGAAAGGCGCTCAGTGAATTCTGCCTGGGTTGAGGGAGTATAGCACTCTCAGTTTACAGATGAACAGAAAAGGAGAGGGAAGTGAGGAAACACAGATTTGTGATGCCTTAACCTGAAAGTGATCCTTGCAACCGAGTTGAATGTTTTCAGAGAAGGATGCAGGAAGATTACGAAGCGAGAGGTAGGCAAAGGCTGTGTCCTGTAAGGTAGGAAGCATTCAGCCACATTAATAGAATACTTGATTGGTCCACTCCAACTGCTGAAGAGACTTCACAATGACTTCAGTCGTCCACAGTCTTCATCTCCTCTATCTTACCCTTATCTTGTAGCTCATGGTCGCTGCACCTCCAGGCACAGTGTCCACATTACAGGCAAAAAAAAAAAAAAAAAAAATGGTGGAGAATCAGGTTGCTAGCTTAAAAAGTAGACATATAGGACACTGATTTCTGTTTGAATTTCAAACAGACTTGAATAATTTTTTTAGTAAAAATTCTGTGTTTTCTCTGGCTGCCCCAGTGGAGGGCAGAGGCAAAGACCCGAAAGGACACAGAGATGAGTGCAGTCCCTTCACAAACTTTGTCACAGGCCTGCCAGGATCCCAGCTCGTTCCTCATTGTCCACACCAGTAACATGACTGGACCTGGCTGTAAGGGACTCTGGGGAGGTGAACATTTTTAAACAGACTCAGTGAGGTCCGTGCAGAAAAGATTCTGAATGAGAAAGAAGGGACGATAATTACTAGGCAAACAACCAGCAGGGGACTGCCAGAGGAAGAAATTGAGGCCTGGGACAGAAGGCACCAGAGGATTTCATAACAAGAGCCAACAGTTCCTGGGCTATTCCAATTGGGTTGCCTGTATTCTAAATGCTCTGAGCTCATCTCAAATACCTCTAAAGGTCAGGGATGATTATTGCTCTCACTTTTGCAGAAGGAGAAACTAAGGAACAGATGCACAAAACTCCTGCCCAGGTCTCCCGGCTCTATGTGATGGAATCAGAATTTGAAGCTCTCTGTGATGTAGCCGGTGTCCAGACGACATCCACTTGCTTGAGGCCTTGTGTCAAACAGACCAAAATGGTGGCAGTTGACAGTACGGAATCGCACAGTTTAGAACACATACTTCCTCTGGAATAGGTGGACCCTTGTCTTGGTTGGTGTGGGATCTAGGGCGCCGTTGGAATGTGTGAATTTCAGTGCTAAACTGGAATGTCCTGGTCAAAGCAGGACTGCTGATCACCCTGCCCTGGAAGAGAAGACTCATCTTTCTTTAGAGACCTCCATCTTGGTCCAAAACCGAAATTGGGAAATGGGGCTGAGGGAAGAGATGACTGCAGTCAAATAAATATCCTCATGGTGCTCTTGAGAAAGGAGAATTGATATATCGCCTGGAAAAGTCACCCTCCTGATGGGCCAGAAGCTATTTTCACCTCTGCTTCCACTTGTGATTTATTCTGGAGCTGTGGGCACTCTGCCACGTCATCCTGACCTCATGTTGCTCATGGACAAAATAAAGAAAGTGAGTTGGGTCCTTTTCAGTCACAAATTACAGAACCAGATGTTTTCTACTGTCCCATAGCACAGGACCCTCCTATGACTATGTGTGAATAAATGATTAGAAACAGCTAATTCTTTTATATCCCCTTTAAATTTGAATGAAACCCTTTTGCGGTATCAAGAAAGAAAAAGTGATTTTGATTATAAAATTTGGGTTTAGATCTAATGATCTATGAAAAGTCACAAGATCTCAACAGCAATGAAAGGACGAATATGGAAGACTGAGGTGGCACATGTGCTCTTCGTTTGTCTGACTCCTTTCAAGATAACCAAATGAAATGATTTTTTCTTTGGAGTCCTAGCTCACTGTCAGTAGTATTAGTGTTTAATCTATAGACTTATATTTCATTTATGGCTTTGTTCATTTTAAAAATACATGAATGTCTACCCTGAGTCTGAGTGGGGTAAGAAATTCAGGGATACAAAAAAGTACACTGGAGAATTTCTCCCTTTAAGGAATTGATCTGAGAAGGAGCTCAGAGTTATACACATAGAAAATAGAGAATATAGAAAAGTACATGAAAAAGTACCCAAAAAATGTGTTGAATAAAGAGCAAAAGGACTATGTCTTAAGGACAAAACCCACATTCTATATTTTCTGGAATAATCTTGTTTTCAAAGATTCTTCTCTTTTGTTCCTACCAAAATACCCCAAGTCTAGCAGTATTTTTGGCATTCAAGCTATAATATCATTGCTTCCCATATCCACAAGTAGTCAAAATATTTTTGTCAGATTGTATCCTGATTTTTGGTACTGAAATATGGACTTGATTAAGAACAGAAGCGATCAGAGTTGGCTAAGTTATAGAACTGTCTTCATGGAAGAGGGAAGAAGTTAGATTTAGAGAGTGTTGGACCTGGATGGAATTATGTAGCCCAACCCTTCTTTGTACAGGCTAGGGAGATTAATAGACATGTCCAGGCATAATTCTAAGGAATAACAGTCAAGGATGGAAAGCAAGGCTCTTGACTCTCTATACAGGCCTTCTGCTGCATGCAGAGGTGGATTCCCAAGACAGGCTGCTTCATTCATTTGATGTCTGGTTACTTTGTGCCCACTACCCTCCTGGTAGAATGAGTGGTGGGCACACAATCTTGTCCTTGTTCAAACAAATAATGACAGCAAACAACAGTACTTGCTAAGAGTTCAAAAGGGATGTATTGGAAAGATCTGGAAGTGGAAACAAGCAGTGCTTGGGAGTGGAAAGATATAGTAGGGGGAGCAAACGAATACAGAAGTGTGGAAGGTGATTACAAACAATGTCAGTAGGAAGTGGGGAGCTTTATCCCCAGAAAAATTTTGAATCACGAATCTAGGATGAAGAGTTAAGACTGAACTACCTAGGCAGGCTAGGGAGGCAGATTAGCACAAGGTGGAATCAAATTGTCTGAGTCCAAATCTTGGTTCTAACCTTGATTTGAGGACCTAGTTTGCCCATCGATATGAGTATGATGACAATATCTCTCCAAAGGAGGATCTTATGTGAAACTATATAATATGACATGATACCTATTAATGTAGGAAGACTCAATAAATGTTTATCATAATTATGATTGCTTAAAAGTACTATTGGTAGTACTTTTTCCTTGAATAGAGGATGAGTATGACAAAATCAGTATCATTTCTAGGAAGAAATATATAAAATATAAGTGACTAATGTCTCTTAAGAGACGGTTGGTATAGTTCTTAGAAGAAATGATATAAATGTAGGGACTTGAATATTCTGTAAGTAGAGTACAGACTAGCCCCCCTTCATGTAATTAGACAGTAGATGATGTGGAAAGAGTGATTCAGGATAAAGGAGGTAGGTTAAGGGGTTGGTGGGAGAACAGGGCTTGTGTGTAGAAAGTACAGTGCCAACATGTACACATTAAACAGGGGTAAATGCACATGTGTGCTGAGCAAAGGAGATGAACATTCCCAAGGGTTTAGGGCACATAAGCAAGCAAACCTTTGTGTTAGAAAAGGAAAGATAAAGTGGTCTGCTAAAGAGATCAAGTTCTAAAGTTTGAGTGCTTGACTTGCATTCAGTTTCTATCACTTAATTACAAAATAGGATTCTATTTGGAAACATACTGAAGAAGTCACTTGAAATACTTGATCTGGGCTTTGCATTTCATGAATATTTCAGGTAAGATGAAATTTCAAAGCAGGATTATGGAAATATAAGGTTCTATGGATGATAGAAAGAGGGAGATGAGAAGAGTTTTTTGGTGAAGGGGCACCCTCATGAAGAGAGGGGTTTGGAGATAGCATGGTGTCTGTTTCCAAGATCTATGAGTGGGTCTAGAGAGAACATGATCAGAAGCAGAAATGACAGGGCAGATGTCACATGCCATGTCTGTGAGATGTTAGGGCTTACATGCCAGGGTGTGACACCATGGGGCGAACACTCTGTCTACTCCAATAGAGTGACTTTGGCATAATGTGTCAGGAGCATAGAGCAATTCATGGGTGACTCACAGAGAGCAGCACCAAGGACATGATTTTCCCACAAACCATTCAGTGAACATCAGGACAGGAGGCTGATACCATTACTTGGTTGAAAGACTTGTCCATGGACATTCATGATCCTGGGATACCTTCACAGAAAAGGTTGAGATTTGGGAAAGAGTATAAAGTATGGGGGGAGTGAGTATAACTAGGACAGGGACATGTCTAGTTCAATCATTTTCTCTGTCTCCACTTGTTATGGCTGAACTGTTTTCTCCAAAATTGACATGTGAACACCTCCGAATATGACCGTATTGGAGATAGGACTTTAAAGAGGAAATTAAGGCAAAACGATGCCATTAGAGTGAGGCCTAATCCTGTCTAATTAGTATTTTCATAAGAGGAAATTTGTACACACAGAGAGACACCTGGGATGCATAAGCACAGGAGACACAGAACGCTGGTTGTCTGCAAACCAAGGAGAGAGGCCTCTGAGGAAACCAAATCTCCCGGCACCTTCATCTTAGATTTCCAGCTTCTATAACTGTGAGAAAATAAACATCTGTTTAAGATACTCAGTCTGGTATTTAGTTTCCGGAGTCCTAGCAAGCTAACACACACCTTCATCTTTATTTTCTGTTAGAGACCAAAGGAGATTTTCTCCTGAGAGAAAAACTATTCTGAACAAGGAGGAGACTAACATCCTCCCTTTCCTTCCAGATGATGTCTGCAATGCCAGAAGGGAGTCGTTGGTCTACAAAGAGAGTCTGGAGAGTGAATACAGCACCAAGTGATCTTATATACGTGCCATGCCCCAGCAAGAGAGGGCAGACCCCGGTGTGTCACACAAGCAAGTCCTGATTTGGGAACAGGTGACCTGATGTTAAAAATAACAAGAATGAGAAAGAGTTAATGAAAATGTCGGAGACGTATCTCTTACCCCTGGGACACATGCTTTAAGTGCCCCACCCCCAATTTTCTGTGGAGAAGGTCGGTCTAGTTGTCCACTCTCAGGACCAGTCACGCTGGTAAAAGGAGAAGGTGACTTTGTGTCTGACTTCAGTACACTTAGAAGTGTTCTTTCCTAGGTTTGCAAGACAATGGAACTGAAAAAGACATGGAAAATGTCCCTTTTTTTAATCCCCTCAGAATGTCACAAAGAAGTATAGATTTGATATTTTAGATGGAAAGAAAAATCCCAGAAACAGAAGTCGGGGAGGGAAGAGTGAGATAGGGAAGTGAGTAAAGCAACAGAAAGCACAAGTGAGCTGTTCCCTGCTATGCACAACTAGGCTTCAATTTTTTAGGGGGTCTTCTGACCAACCCAACCAAAGGAGGGAAGGTTGGGCTTAAATTCATCAAATCTCGTCCTCCACTCTTTAGGGATACAGTTGGCATATGGACTTCCAGGCAGTGCCTGCACTCAGCTTTTGGGCCTTTCTGAGGCACCAGAGAGCACTTCCAGTGGCCAAGCAGAGGGATGAGGCGGTGTGCACATGATGGAGGGGCTGGTGATAATCAAGGAACAGCCCATTAGAGCTGCACTGAAATCAGATGAGCCAAGAGCATGGAGCCTATTGCAGAACATCCCAGGTAGAGAAAACAGCCAGTGCAAAGGTCCTGAGGTGAGAGCACACCTGAGGCAGTGAAGGAATAGCAGAAGGCCTGTGTGATTGGATGGACGACAGTACTAGGAGTTTCACTCAGAGAGGTAATGGAAATGGTGGGAAAACTGGCTTTACTCCATGAGAAGTGCTGAAACTTTGTAGGGTTTACATAGGGTGTAATCTGATCTGATTTATGTTATATTGAGAATAAACTGGATTGGGAGAGAAGTGTCAAGGGAAATTGCTTCTATACCCAGGTGAGAGATGATAGTGACTTATCCTGGGCGAGAAGCACTGGAGGGGTAAGAAGTCATATAAATTTCTAATTCACTTAGTAACCCAACAGGGTGGTTCTTATTTTAACCCTCCAAGTGAGCTCACATTTCCTGAGAGTTTGACATCTCTCAGAGTTTGTAGATAAGGTAACTATGAATCCTGTAGCTTAATGTAAGTTTTTCCTCTTAAAAGTGATAAAATGGAGTCCTGAACTGCCATTGTCTAACCCTCCCCCAGGGAACACAGAGAAGCTATTTTCTCTTTGACTCCTGCATCATTACTACTAGCCTGGGTGTACTTACTGACAAGGCAGGATAGGAACAGTAAATAAAGAATGAAAAGTTCATATGATTTTTCTAACAGAGAGCCCACTTTCCTCATCACATTCCAAGATGCTGAACAAACTGGATGCAAGACTTCAGAAACTATCTAACAGCAAATTATTGAGCTGGGAAGCAATAATTAGAAAGGAAATGAAGAAAATGGATGTTGGGGGCTCTAATGTGAAATATGACATTGATAAATCAAAGGAAGCCTTGAATTAGAGATGTAGATATTTCAACTGATTATCCAAGATAACTCATATCCTCCATTAGCCTCGTCCATCTTGTTTTGCCTTTGAGAGGACAGAGAGTCTTTGTAAAATTGTCAGACCACAGGATTGTATCTCCCAAATGTTTATTCAAAGAGGACTAAGAGGAAAGGGATAAAGCAGTTGCAAAATAATTTGCCTGTTAAGCAGCCCAGAGGAATGTTGTCCCTTCCAGAATCTGGTATATTTATGGGAAAGATAATAAGAGAAGCTTATGATGGATTTTGACAGTAAGACAAAAGTAAACAATAAGCCAAGGCTAGAAAAATTTAGATTCACATACCTTTGCTTTTCTTGCTTATCGTAATAGTTGAGTATAAACATGGTTTATGTGGAGAAGAGTACCACATGGTTGTGTGGAGAAGAGTGGAAATTGATCGATTGCCTTCTCTTTTCTGATGTAAATTCCAAAGCAGATCCTGTTTATTTGAGGGGCTTTGTTTTTCTGTCTTTTTTTTCCTTCTGAGAAAGATGCCCCTGTGGACAAAAGGCATGTTGGGACATTAGTAAGACCACATGTTTCCAGATTGTTTTGATTCATGTGATGTGATGAGAGACTAAAGGAGACCACAGAAGTGGGAAAGAGAAAGACCTGATTGGATTAGTCCATTTCAGCCACCCCGCCCTTCCTGGCAAGACAGAGTCCCTCGACAGAAGATGTAACGCCTGGCCTCAGCCAAATGTTCCAGTAGTCTGGAAACTCTGACGGAATGACAGGAATTTGAACTGGCGCCATGAGACACCTCCCCAAACCCTGTGGGGCAAAGTTAGAGATTGGATTTGTTTTGCCTGAGAGTATTTCTTGGGTGTTTTATAAGTACTACTCTGGTACTGGTTTTATGGTGAGTGACCTTGTGCACGATCCCAGAGAACCCCTTCTGGTCTTTTCCAAGGTTATGAGGACTTCCCTCTTCTACTAACAGTGATACTTTTACAAGTAGAACTGCCAAGTACCAGGACTCAGAGAAGCAAGTCAGTAACATTCATGTGTCTTTGTTTCTGCTTAGCTCAAAGAACAAGGGTCAGATTTTGTCATAAGCTTAAGCTGGAGGTCTTCAGCTAACACATTAGGCCACTGGAGTACTACCTGTTGGGTGCTGGAGCTCTTCTTGCACAAAATTAGATCTGAGTATGTCTGCCTCTTCATCATTCCTCACATGTGTCTTTCTTATCTCCACTTTCAATTTCTAAATATTTGTTCATGCAAGATCATCTCCTATATTGCCCTTTATTTTCTTCCTCATCATTTAAATCCCTAATATGTGGATCACTCTTGAGGAATTATTCCACATATGTTTAATAGATACTTAGACTTATGTAACCCATCATTTTCCACATTCTTACCTTGGCTGCTTGAAAATTCAAGGCTGAAATTAATGCTTTTTCTTAGGTACCGATTCATTTTTCGATGTATTTGCTGTTCAACATGCATTCTTCTATTTCCATTTAGAGTTTAAACACATATATTATTTATTATAAGATTTCTCATACTTTTTATTGGAAGGAGCAGCGACATAAAGCATATCTGTATGACACAGAACAAAGGGTCAGGAATGTGGTCTGGTTTTTAGCGAAATATGTAAATCACATGCTTTTTTTCTATATATAAAATATTCATGAAACATTTGTTAATAAATAGGTACAAAATAGTCTATAAGGCCACGCTGTTCTGTGGACTGATGTTGATTAGACTTGTGGCAGACATGTTACCATTTCCACATCCAGGATTCCTTACCCTCAGTGTTCATCAAACAAGCAGAATTCTTCACTCAATGTCTATTCACAAGATTTTAGGTTGAAAAAAAAAAACCAAAAAACCACCTTGGGTGCAATCTCTGTGTTATAACCCTGTTCTCCCCTCTCTCCTAGGTGAATCCACTTAGTTCAAGAACATTTCCACTAGGCAATCACAAGTAGAGGTTTAGATTCATGAAGAAGGAGAGAACACCTGAACCTAGAGCAGCTGTTACATGGGCTTACAGGTTTTATAAAATGACCTAATGAATCTAGAAGAACAGAGACACCCTAACTTCTTGAACTGGGAATTTAGAGAAAATGAGATATTCAGCTTCTCTTCCATGAGCACTGAAGCTCACAGAATGCTCTGAATCAGAGGTGTTTTATGGTAGTCATGACGAGCCACATATTGATTGATCAGAGAAGGAAGCACAAGAAATGCAGAACAGAAACCACCGTGTACAGTAGAAGGTATAGAAACAGTTGAAACTTGAATAAGAAAACACAGATGCCCAGAACATCTGAATTGTATCTTTATAGGAGAACCAGCATGTGAGATGTGAGCTCTTTTTGCTCTGTGCTGCTGAAGTCATCCTTTGAGCATTCTGAGTCTCAGGGTCTTTCTGGTCTACTATCCATAAAACATTCTCCAACTATAATGCCTGGTTACATACTCTCCCTCTGCTACCCTCCATAAATTTAGTCTCCCTTGTCACTTTATGTGGGTCCTTAATAAATGGTCCTTTCAGTTGAACTAACTTGACTGAGTCTCTAAAACTTGAAACCACAAAATTCAACCGTATTTTATTTCTTCATGGTGTTTGGTCACGTTAAAAAATGTAATTGTGTTATAAATTTAACCTCTAAGCTCTCTCACCAATTTCTGTTAGATAAATAAGAGATGCTCCTCCCATCTTCTAGAAAGCAGCATGACAAAATAGTATCTGGAGATTTATCAAGTTTTCATACTTTTCACAAGTCTCCATTTTGCCACCTTTCGTAACTTGGGCTCCATGGTTTTGAGTTTCTCTGTGAAATCTCTCAGCTCTGTTTCTACTTGGTTCACATAGTTTATTACAATGGCTCTGAGCCCGTCTGTTCTCAATGTCATGTTGGTTCTCATGTAAAAAGACCACATTAAAGTTGAGTGCTGCTTTGGGAAGATCGCCTTTAAAATAAGTCTTATATTTTTCTCATTTTAAAACTTATATTTACTTATTGGATAAAACGGAGATAGCAAAAGACTAAAAAGAAAAAAAAATTGACCTGTAAGCTCAAAGAATAAATGACAATTAAATGTTTTATTCCAACTTCTTTACACACACTGAGAAAATCATACGGCCTCTATGTTGCTGAAGACTCATAATTTGCTTAGAATTATAATACAAATATATTTTCAAACTTTAAAAACTTTGTGAACATCAGCTTTAAGAGCCATATGCTAATCCATCAAATGAAATTTCATCACTTGTAGTATACCTAATAATCCCACACTGCTGAACATTTGTTTATAATATTAAGCTAATATAAGTAATTATGTAATAGATATTTGGTCCATGTTTTGGGTGATTGTTTTCAGATAGATTTCTGAATGTGTAACCAGTGGAAAGAGTTTGCTAAAGCATTTGCAATGCCTTTAAAGACTTTTTATCAAATTCCTCTATGGAATTTCAACTATCAACTATCATGAAAATAATTCGATGACTGGATAAGTATCTTGAAATATGGATGTCAGATCCTGTGATAACTAAGCCTGCTTTTCTGACTACTAACTTTGTGGTGTAGAAATGTTATATAACAATAGCCTGGCTTTCTCTTTAGAAAGTCTGACTAATTGAGTAGTCTTGGCTAAACTCAAGTAGGATTTTGGTAAACTATGCTTGTATATTAGGTCCTAAATAGATTGTTATCAAAAGTCAAAAAGAATTACAATTGTATGAATACATATATCATATATAAACATACTCTCTTCATCTTCAAGAGTACTTCCTTAACAGGAGATGAGCTAGAATTGAGAAGCAAACAGTCTGTTTAACCCAGCCCCACTTCTGCTTCCACAAGAAAACTGCGCTTTATATTTTCTATGTAGTTACCCTCTAGGTGAACTATCTTTTGAAGAAATGGTACTTCAAGAGGAGAGGAGGATAAATTCAGTGGCACCCATTCTTGAGGATGATAGAGATTTCTAAAAATGGTTCCAAAAAAGTTTAGTCTCCTTTTGAATTGATTGTAGTGGTATGACTTTGAAGCACAAAACAATTTCAAACTATTTGAAAAATACTTTTCCAAACAGAGAAACATAAATAAAAGGAGGTCTTTTATTATCTATTTAAAAAAATTTATTTTATTAAAGGAATATTGTGTTATAATGTTAACTGGGTTTAAGGTATTCATGATAACAAGTTTAGATTTGTATATAATACAGTAAGTTCACCACTATTTCACTCTTTTCTTCACTCTGCAATGAATCCCCCTTACCCTCTTTGCCCCTCTATCCTTGCCCTTCTCTTCCTGGACCCACTCATTTGTCTTCTGGGACTAAAAATGTGTTGTTGTTTTGTTTAGTTAATTTTTAAGTTTTTTTTGTTTAATTTGGTTCATTCTTTATGTACCACATGTAAGTGATATCATATGATGTCTGTCTCTTTTTGGCTCATCTCGCTATTATCTATCACTCAATTTTCTTTTCCATGCCCATGTATAAGTGCCATTAAAACTATTTTCTGTATTATAGATATGGGTCCTTTAAGTACATATCTCTTAAATTTTTAGAAACACAGAGACATTGGGGTAGTTATAGTCTTCTTAAACTTTTCCTAACACCAGTGAACCCATCAACCAACCAACCTACGATCCAACTAAAAAAATTCTATGAATATGAAATGAAATAAAACAAAAAGACAATAATAGTAAACAATGGAAGGCAAATTACAGATGCTGGAGTAGCTCATTAGTCCAGTCAAGAAACCCATCTTTAGTGGCTACTATGTCCCAAGAGGATTCTACTAGATGCGAAATATAAAACATTAACAAAGCCCAGGTTCAACCCTCAGAAACTCATAGTCCAGTGAGGAAGCATGCACACAAAAAAGGAAAATGCCCCAGGGAATGTATTAAAATGGACACTTCATGGAGTGCGATGGGAATGAAGAAAAGAATCCAAGTCTCTTAGGAAGAAGATGGGAAAAGTTTTAGAGGACTAGAAAATGGAGTTGAGGACAGGGCTGGCTTCACAGACATGTTCCCATACCTTGTGTTTAGAAGGGTCCTGTGTCTTGATTTAGTGCTTATTGTTGACCTCTCAAAATTTTCAATGAT
Source organism: Solenodon paradoxus (assembly GCA_004363575.1). Taxonomy (NCBI): domain Eukaryota; kingdom Metazoa; phylum Chordata; class Mammalia; order Eulipotyphla; family Solenodontidae; genus Solenodon; species Solenodon paradoxus. Next base: position 86,602 of record RJWH01003476.1, read on the forward strand.
TTTTTAAGCAGGAAGCCCATATTTTCATTTTATAGGAGGCCCTGCAAATATACAGCTGATCCTGGCTGAGGGGTTCATCAGGTGATGAAATGGGGAAGGTATTCCAGGGAAGCAGAATAGCAGAGTAAGAGATATGTATTTGAAAGAACAAAAAAATATAAAATCTGTTAAGATTCATGCAGGTTGACAAATTCATGTTGGGATGTGGTTGCAGATATATGTAAAGATAAGGTGGGGAAAATTGTATATTTGAAAATTGTATATCTTGAGTTTGTTTTACAGTCTAGATTTTATCCTATGGATAATGCAAAGTCATCAAAAATTTGACCAGGTGAATGTCATGGTGATATGTTCACATCTGCAATACATTTAAGTGGAGATAAATTGAGAAGTACACCTTTAAGAGTAGGTATATTAGTAAGAATTCCCTGGAAAAATCCCAGCAAATACAAATGGAATAATTTTTTGAAGTTATAGGAGAAGAAAAGTATGAACATGGAGAATATAAGCGAGGAACACTGGTTAGATCTAAGATTTAGGGAGGACCGAGAGATAAAAATGAATGCTAGATATTTTTCTTGAACAAATGGATGAATTTGAATGTATGTGTTTCCTGAAAATGGGAAATACAAAATGGATGACACAGTCCACAGATTACAGGTAATGGTTCAGTTTTGAAAGTGTTAGTAATGAGGTAACCACGGACATCCCTAGTAGATCGATGTGCCAGTGTTGAATGTGGCACAGTGGTCTGGCCAAATATACAAATATGGAACTCATTAGTAATTAAAGATATGAGCATGAATTAAATTATCCCCTGAGAGGGTAGTGAGTGAAAAAAGTAGCAGACTTAGCAATGAACTCTGGAGAGAATTAAGCACAGGGCTCAGGGAAGTTGGAATGTAAAAAGCAAAGTTAGAGAGAATGCATGGAAAGTAACGTAACCCAGAGAGAGTAAAATGTGATAATCAAAATAAGAACAAGTTTTTAAAAAGAAAGTGTAGTGGACAGGGAAAGAGAAACTTCTTTATTCTTCCTAGAACCCAGGCCAGCTACGCATTAACCCAGTGACTTTGTCCTATCTGTCTGAGTGCTCTCCCTAACCCTCTTGTCTTCCTTTTTCACATCTCACGATGGTTTTAACGTCTGGACTCTGGTTTTCTCTCTCTCACTTGCTCAGGTTTTGTATTCACTACTTACTTGCTGACGTTTTTTCTTGACCTCAACCTAAAGCCTGGTTTCCCATTATAATTCCCAAGTAGTCCTTGACATTGGGAAGGCATTCTGCTCTCCTATTTGGCACTCACTGGGCAAGGATAGGTGACAAATCAGAACGACAGTTGACTGACCACTTTTATCCCACGACACCATGACTTTCAGCCAGACCAAAGCACCCTTGTGCTGCACCTGCACATTCATGCTATTGTTTTTAATGATCTCTTTAGTTTTTCTCTTGTACCTCTTGTACATTATGCTTTGTTTCTGCAGCTCCTGTCTTCCCTGGGTTAACTCGTCATCTTTTTGCATCCATACTTTGCTTTTAAATTTGATGGTAGAAAGAGCTTCCCTTGACACTCTTAGGGCACATCCTTCACTTACCTCCAAATTCCTGCATTGCTAGCCTACCTGACCTAGGTCTCAGTTCTTTGTTTCACTAGCTGGAAACTCTCTGCTTGGTTGCTTGGTTTGCTACCATAAATCCCACCTGCCATGATGACAGACACTATCTCATGCTTTCTGTTTCTCCCCCAGAGTCATGTCCACCATTTAAAACCGATAATGCAGTACCTGTGGACACCCTTCTATACTCTGTAACATCTCCACAGGAAAGTCCTTTATTAAAGTCTCTTCAAATGACAGCTTGATACTGAATGGAGAATAGTGAGGTTCCCCTGAATGTGCTTGAGGTGGGAATTCTCTGTAGTAAATATCAACCGTGCAGCCATTTATACCATTTGAGTTCTTAGGTGATTCTGTTTGGTGATACCCTGTACAATATGTGTTCTTACGTAAACTAGTTCTCCAGCAAAAATACAACCCTGAATGCCTAGCGATTTAACTTTCATTTAAGATTTACTTACCACCTTATGGATAAAGCAAATGATTTTTAAAATGTTTAATTCTTTCTCACAAACTAGTTTGGTAGTAATGCTAAGGGCTCATATAAACATTTCCATCACACATAGATCCAAATGGAAATAATAAAGAGAACAACATTATTGAAAGTCCTGGCAAGACATCAGCTAGCAGGTGCCTGGTATCCACTGATCTAGACCAGCACATACATCTGGATGTGATACAAGTTCTACCTTCCTATAAAAGGGCTGGAACTTTTTTTGCTAGGCAGGAATGTAAGACAAGATCTTGGTTCCTTAGTTTGGACAAGCTTCCCATTCAGTGGTTGGAGCTCTGCTAAGACACTTTCTTTTGAGAGTGTGAGGGAGGGTGAAGGGCCAGGAAGTGGGAGAAGGGCCAACGGACAGGCAGAGGTTATGACAATGGGAGGATTCACAGGGATTCGCCACGCCGAGCCTCAGCTGGCCGAGCCTCCAGAGGTCACATTAGGGGCATCTGCTTCATTGGATTTAGAACAATAAAGAGGCTATGCTCTCTTGATAATCCCTTGCCTAAAATAAAACAAAACGAAAAAACAAAAAGAGTTAAATCTTGGCGCTCCAGAAATCATAGCATCTCCTAGTTTGCTCTAAGATATGAGGCAAGTCAAAATAAAAGGAAAACATCCAGGTTTCCTTAACCTGAAATTGTTTTTTAATGTAACTATTCTCAGGGGTCTTCTCTAGCATCTACTGGCCCAATTATGGTGTCCTGGAAGTACATGGAGGGCGAGGTGGCAAATAACGGGAAGTGGTAGTGACACAGCCTTCTGAGATGTCAGAGAACATGCACCTACACCATGAGCATCTCACTGCCAAACCCCCTCTGTGTCCATACAATCGGCACATGCCTGACCCAGAGTCCAGGATCCCATGCTCCTTTCAGTGCTGTGCTTTAAGTTGCTCCACTTGTCTTATTGGGCCTTCTCCCTGCGAACTTTGATCTCTGTGAACTTTCAGTGTCTTTTGTGCATTCATTCTACAGTTATTTTTAGATTCTCAAGGAATCTAAAATCTATTTAGATGTTCTCAAAGAATTCAAGTTTTCATTTGAGTAAACAAGAGGTGAAATATACTATATTTTTTTAGAATTTTAAAGTCATGAATTAGTCAGTTGGACCAATCAGTGAGCTATTTGATTACATGACCCTTGATGGGTGAACTAGTTGCTATGATCTGATTAAAATACATATTATGAAAGTTCACAGGAAATCCCTGAACCCATGCGATTAAGCAGGTTAGTTTTTCAATTACGTTTAGTTAAATGGAGTTATTAGACCCTTAGCAATACTTAACGTCTACCAGTGAATGAAGGTTTTTCCCTCTAAGTGCATATTTAGCATAGACTAATGCCCATAGTAAGGATATAAACACAGCACCTTTGGGAAAAATATAATTTATTAATACTTTTACTCACTGATTTTTTTATTTTTCAGGTTCAGGCAGGAATGAAAGCCAGCAAAGACAGGCAGCCAGGAAGTGAGAGGAAGAATATTCTACTTATTTTATTTAGCTGTTCATCTTGGTTGTCTGGTCCTTGGGATGCATGTGGACTACGTCTGACAGACTTAACTATTAAGTCACCATGGAGTGCCTTCTCACTGATTTATCAAGGAAGTCTCTACAATGTCCTGCTCCTTGTTAATTTTAAAGAAAATTACAATAGAATATAGAATGGACAGCAGAAACATCTAAGCTTAATTGTTAGTAATTATTGTCTAAACTCAGTGCCCTCAAGTGAGTCTATGCCCCCTTTTAACAAAACGGAAGCAATATACTTTCCATCATTTTAAAATCCTTTTTAAATTCTCAGCTGAAAAGTACTGAGTTAATATAAATGCCTATTCAGACAAAACAAAATAAATCAAAACAAGGAAAAAAAAAATGCTCGAGTTCAGTCTACCAACAAAAGTCAAGTTTAACTGTTGAGGTGATAGCATTATCTACTAAACGTCCAATCTTGCTTAGTTAAAATTAACTTATTAGATTAGGTTCATCTCCTAAGTAACCAAAGGCATGGGTCCACATGTGCTCATTGCGCCATCGCCTTGGATGGCCATGCGTCAAGATCACTTGGACAGACTTAGCCTGTGAGCAGAAGATCAGCAGGTGCAGCGGCTCTGCTTCAGAAAAAGGGCTCGTTTCCCAAGCTGCTCTCTTTCAAATGAATAAGAGTGCAAGTGACCTAGAGAGCAAGGGACAAACATTTGGGCTTGGATATCTGGTAGTCTTAGCTCAAATGTCTGTTGTTCAGGGGGATTCTCAAAAATGTCAGCAGTCCCAAGCCTGGAGACCAACGGCTAACGAAAACTGAAATGGGCATAGCCTTTTCCCTGGCAGACCAGGAAAACTGAGAGATGGGGCCTCGGGCTCCAGGTCATATCCTGGCAACCTGGATGAATCCTGCTCCATGGGACATAATGAGAGATTCTCCTCTTATCAGGCATTGATATGACCAATTCCTCTTTTTAGAATTACTATTTATCAAAAAGTAAGACAAAAATTCCCTTTCATTCTGGAAGTCTAACTTCTGATTTTGAAGGAGAGTTTTTCAATGGCAAAAATATTAATTATGCGAAAGTAAACATTCAAACAGGTAACAGAAAAAAATTAAGTCAAAGAAGTTAACTTAAAAGAGACAATTATTTACATTCCTCTAAAACTTAAATAGTTGATTCATTAAGTGAATAAACATTTGCTGAGTACCTCTTAACCAACTACTGTGTTAAAATATTGGTGATACTAAGATGAACAAACATAGTTCCTGCTCTGGGTTGAGTTGACATACGGTGAGAAAAAACAGCAAGCAAGTAAAACATTGTGTCAATGAGATGAGCTCTGTGCCAGAGGGAGACATGGGATGGAAGCTGAGGAGGGAACAGTGACAGGGCATTCTGGCAAAACCTTCCAGAGAAGGTAACATTAACAGAGCCTGAAGATCATTTCTAGGCAGTTAATTCTTTAATTACTATGAATAAAGTATTGGTATTTGGAATAGTTTCTAAAATTTTCTAGACACCATGAATGAAGTGTTGATTTTTAATACATTTGTCTTTTATGTATTTTAAAATATTATGATAGTTCTAATTTTTTCAATTGCTTATCTTGAGTAGGGAGAAATTTCATCTGAAAAAAATGACAATTGGTGATTCTAGTAGCTTTGTATGTATTTTTATATAGTTATAGTTTATATTATGTAACTGTGTATATGGCTCTACCATTTTTGTATGTGTATACATACACACACACAACATATGACTATTAGAATTTTCCTTCCTTTTTATTTACCTGATTTTCATGGAAATGCTACTAGGTTAGCATATCCCCAAAATATGTCTACTAAAGACTGTTCAAAAGGAATTTAATACATATATTGTGAAGGACTGTTACATGCTCAAATATAAGTGGTGGGACACTCTAGGTTTGAGAGTTAAACTCAGTCCTTGGATATCTTAATATGCTAACTAAGATTTTAAAGGTGGATCTCCAAGGAGAACTGAGCATTTTGCAAACGTACTTGATTTCATGACTCTTTTTAGAAACTGTTTTATATGTTGTGTCTTTTTTTCCTTTTACACCTGTTTTCTAGCACATATATGAATGCTTAATTACTTAATTTCCTTATGCTTAAAATAACTTAGTTTTATATGTTTTCACAGGCAGATGCCAGCTTGTGAGGCTGGAATTTGTGCGATTTTAAGACTAATTTTAATGAAAAATGTACAAACTTATTAACTTCAAAGAGCATCTCTGTTTTCCACTGTCATGTCTTCAAAAATGCTGTCTTTAATGAACACAGAGATGACCCTTTATCTTCCTCTTAATGTCATTGCTCTATTTGATATTAAAATCGATCATCCTGCCTGTTTTCCTTTAACCGAATATCTTTAATTTGTCATTTTGTCCTTGACAGCTTCTCTGCCAGTGCTTAGAAAAACATGCAAAATGAGAATCTTTGCTTTGTATTAAGATACTTGAAACTACTTCTGAAAAGTTCCATGTAGACCATCAATTAAGAGCTAACTCAAAACAATTTGTAATTACTGCCATAGAATAAATAGAAATAATAATTACAGTAATAGTTAACTAGCACTGAGTATTTACAATGTGCCAAGTCTTGAGCTAAGAACTTAATATGAATTATTTAAAAAAATAAAAACCAGGTGCCATCAGAATGGATATTCACATTCTATCAATAAGAAAACCAGGCAGGAAATGCTGAAGGGCTGCGCCTCACGCCTGCGCAGGGCTGGTTGTTCGCGTTCCGGCTTTTCCCGGTAAAGCCCAAATTTGCAAGTTCCACTACCGCTATCTACAGAAGCTGAATGTGACAACAAATTGGAACATTTCATATAACATCTTGGGCACCTTAATGAAAAAGGGACAAATTTCACATCACAGACTATTAGCAAGATATTGTGTTATTCTGTTTAATACCTATTGAGAAAAAGAATCTGTGACTTTTAAGTGTCCTGGGAAAGGGTTGGGGTGGGGTGGGGTGGGGGGGTGGGATGAGGACACAGTAGGACCTCTGCTCACCCCCTGAGCGGCCATTCCCCGGACTCCCAACACCTGGCAGGTGCTGAATTATGCGGTGCCTGAGATAATCCTTCGTAATTCTTGGAATGGAGAAGCGAGGGGCACTGTGCAATTTGATGACAGCCTTCTGAAGCTCTGGAAGGCGAGGTGGAGGAGGTACCAACTCAGTGAACACTGGTGACAAGTGAGCCGCGACTGCCCGTGAGTTAGCACAGGTGCAGACTGAGCAGGAGCAGTGCCCTGGAAGGCTGGGTGGTGGTCAGCACTTTTCTAGGAAAGCCCACCCACTGATAATCACCTACAAAGTGCTTTGAGGATGGGCTGTGACTGCAACCTCCTCATTTCCAGCGCACTGCAGTCTCCCCACTCGCCTTCAGCTGTCAGTCAGTCGCTCCCAGAGATCCTGCAAGGGATGTGCTTCCTGGCGCAGCAGGGTATGACCCATGACACCCACAGGTCCCTTAGTTTACTCTCATGGCTTAGCTTCTCTGATCGAAAAAGGCCCCTCTCTGCAGAGAAAATACTTGCCAAAGTGCCAAGCAGAGCTGCTAGCCACCTCCCGTCAGGGGACTTCAGAGAACAGCATTGTTGCTTTAACTAGCTTCCAACACCCCTCTAGGCTACTCTGGCAAGGCTCTCTCCCCAGAAAAGGGGGCCATTTACTGGCAGAGGGTGGTGCTTGCTTCTCTTGCAAAGTCTGAAATAAATGCAAACTTTGAGAAAAAGTCCACCTTTTCGTTCGACCCATTATCTTTTTAAAGTCTGATTAATCTCCACGGCAGAGGATTTTCAAATATGTTGGGTTTTCCTAAGCTCTCGGCATCATCCAGATGAGCTCTGGAGCTCCGGTTTTCATTAAGTGCCTGAGCAGGCCGCCCTGGGAAGTACACAGCGCCAGTGCTTCCCATCAGACAACTGTCCTGAGCCACCGGTTGAAACTATCCCCAAGGCTATTGTAGTCAACCTTTACTTAAAGATCATTTCTAGGAGGCATCCAATTTCTGCTGCTCCCTTGGGCTGTGCTTTAAGACAGGTTTCACAGTATTTACTGCTTATAGTTTTGAGTTGACAGCTATTTAAGGGCAGGAGATTTCAGCTGCCACTACTCTTCACAGCTTTTGCCACCAACATGTTTGCCAGATAGAACTAGCTGGGACTTTGTGAAACCAAGGAAATAAGTTTAATATGACACAGGTAAAAGAGTTTAGGATTTGGAATTAACTTTTGTGTCCTCTGGCTCACTGGAACATGGGGAGTTGCTACCAATAGCATCTATGTGACTTACAGTAATAATTAGTCATCATGCCTCTGGGCAGTGGACTCTGTTGGGGTCACTCACATTTTTGACTGCAGTGGCTGATCTCTGCTCTCCCTACCTCTTGACCTGGGGTTGTTCTCAGAGTGAAGACAGAAGTGCCCCAGAATCTCACAGTCTCTTGAGGCCTAGGCTCAGAAATGGCATAGGTCAAATCCAAGGAAGTCTTTTGGTCACAGAAGGTCTCTTAATGAATCCATTTTTTAAAAGCATTGGAACATAAACTGAAAAAAACTAAAATCACAAGAGAAAATGGTTGGATCCAGGCAGGTTGAAGTATTGGCCCTATCACCTCAATCTGCCTCCATTGTATGCCTGCTTGTCTCCTCTCCCCAGAGTTCTGTAATTGCATCTTACTTATCTTTCTGTCTGCCAGTTCCTAGGACAGCACTTGCATGTTCAGTAAGTAACCTTTTACTGGTTTGAGCACAACTGTACCCAGAATAGGCTCTGATACCACAATGGCATTTTCAACTTTTTCTTGTAACAAACACATCAATATTGGAGATGCCTCACTGCTCTCCACCCACACCTACTTCTGGCATTTTCCTTTATATTTCCCTAGGTTTGAATTCTTTTTATTCTCTTAGCATCCAGTAGAGCTTTCCATAGACTTCCTCATTTCTGAAAGATATTTAATTATTTTCTTGGACCATTGCTTCTTCACCATTCTCTCTATTCCTTCCTTCTGAAATGCCTATTGAGTACATATGAGACTTGTCTCATATCTTTCATGTTCCCTAAAAGTTTGTTGTCTCATCATCTTTTTTTCTCTCGTACTTTTTGTCTCAAGATATATGTAGTGTTTTTTTGTTGTTGATCTTATTAGCAATATTTTCCATTTTCTTTAGTTTTGTCTAGGATGTTATTTAAAACAATTACTTCATAGCATCTTAGAATCACCTGCAGAATATAAAGCATATCAATGCCTCATCCTGCACCAGTTTCTGCTTTGGTATGAATGGTGTGATTCAAGGTATAGACATCAATATTTTTTAAAGGTGATATGATATGATGTTTAACCAGTGTTAAAAATCACAGGTGAAAACTTTCCTGGGAAATTTTTCTCACTGATCTTACTTTTCAGATCCAGCATTTGACCTTGTTTTTTATCCACTGAATCTTGTCTCATCATCCTTGTTCTTGTTTTACAGATGCCATTTCTTGGTTAGAACTTTTTCAAATTCATACTTTGGACCTCCTTTAAGGGTTCCATTAACTATAACTCTTCAAATATAAATTTCCCCATAGGTTTTATCTGATGACTATCTACCATGGTATTGAACTTCCTCACAAGCTTTGTAATGTTTAACTGTGAGTTCATCTTGCATCTTGTGCTTTGGAATATGAAGACCTCCCACTGGGCTATTTTACACTAATTTGTAACTGGTCTTGTGGATTTCACTGACTGCAAGTCAATTTTTACGTCAGCATATCCTCTTGCGATATAGGCTGCACACACAGCTCCTATTCAAGATCTGTATCTAATCACACTTAGGTTTAGTGTTCTGAACTCACATAAGGAATACATTTCACATTCAATATCTAGGACAGTAGGCTAATTTCCAGCCTGGAATATAAGGATATGTAGGTTTTTGTTTGAAAGTTTCTGATTTGCATAAGGAACCCAGTTCTGTCTCCTTGGCCAGTATGCCTGATGATGATTTCTATTTATTTTTTCCTGTGTCTATATATTTGGAGAATATGACCATATTATCACATGTAATATACACATGTACATGTAGACCCACACACATGGTGTGCACACACAATGATAGAAAAGACTGGACTACACACCCTATGTAAAACGTGCCCAGCATTCAGGACAGTCTCTAGAACGTATAATTTGATCAAAATCTCTGGGAGAGAAGGTGGATGCTCACCAAAACTTCCATCAAATCCTATCAAAGGGAAGAAATGGGAAAGAGACCTGAAGCAGAATGGCCTTGGGAAAGGGGGAAAAGGGGTTGTGGGGCATGGCTATGTCCACTTGCTGGGCCTGACACCACTTTGGCCACAATCTGCAGTTCCTGTACAATACCATGGATTTCCTCTCCATTTAGCTCATGTGGAGGTTTTCCTCTCTTGCTCTTAAGAAAATATGTGCATTTTATTAATTTTTAAAAATGTTTATTTTTATGGAAAAGTATTGCAGAGATAATACAGAGTCATATATACTCTAAGCCCAATTTCCCCTATTGTTAACATTTCATTATACATTAGTTACAGTTGATGAAATAACACTGACACACTGTTAAATAGCTCAAATCAGTATTTTAATCAGAATTCTTTAGTTTTAATCTTTGTCTCTGTTTATGCCCATCCCAAAGGCACATCACATTTAGTCATCATGTCTACTCTTGCCAGTGACAGTATCTGACACATTTCTTGTTTCATATGACCTTGATCTTTTGGGAAGCACTTGCCAGATTTTTTATAGAATGTGGTTCAGTTGGACTTTGTCTCATATTTTTCTCATAACTAGGTGGGGTTGTCATGTTTGAAAAACACAGAGATGGAGGTGTCAGTACAAGAGATCAGTATTGATGTTGACTTTGATCTCCTGACTGAGGTAATGTCTGTCAGTATTCCCTATTGTAAAAGTTACTTTTCCCCACTTTCCATACTGTCTTCTTGGGGAGGAGGCTAGTATGTTCACCAGACATTTAGGAAAAGAAAAATTAAGTTCTATTTCCTTGAGGGAAAAATGGCTGCATAAATTATTTGAAAATCTGCACAGAAAATCTTTTCTATTCCTATTCATTTATCTATTCAATTGATCATTTGTTTATGTTATTTTAGGCTCATGAATATTTATTTTATACTTTGGATTAGAATCTAATAGCGTGAGACTTATCTTGTTGCTCAAAGCGATGTGACTGAATCCTGGAAACAGTTTCAGATGGTTCCTGTGTATTTTTGCCATACTTTCATCATCCTGGACTTCTTTCTTTTTGGAGAACTTACTTACTTTCTGCTGCAAAATCATCTCGTTTCTTCTCTGTCTCAGTGCTAGTATCCTCCATGTCCCCAAGGATCACTCTTTTCTTTTATTGGAAAGCAGGATCTGGTGTGCTGAATGCGCTTTGTTGCTTCTAGATCTTCCCTGCTGAATGAGAGAGGGAATGTATGTGTACATTCTACCAATTGTAGGTGCACATATTTATAAAAATCCATATGTAGCCATCATTCTCTCTATTCAGCTAAACATAACTTCATACTGAATGAGTCCAACTCGAATCTATTGCTGCAAGGATCATTGTAGTCACCTCTTGCATGTCACTCTCCCCTGTCTGGCTCTTGCCATCCTCCATCTATTTACTTAATTGTAAAATTCCAGTATATGTATATCAGTGTAACCATGACTGAGATAAAGACTTAGAACGTCATTATCGTCCCAGAGAATTACTTGAGCTTTATGTAAGTAGAAGCCTGTCATACGCAAACTTTTGATATTTCATCTATTGTTCCACAACTACTTGTATAAGTTTTTGATTGCGTAAAATTCCACTCTATCTATGATCTACCACTGTTTATCTTCTGTTAATTAAACATTTGATTATTATGAATAGAGTTGTTCTGGTATTCATGTAAGAGTTTTTTCCCCTTTGGTAGGCATACATAATCATTTCTCATATATATATGCATATACATATATATACATAAGTATGTGTACATATACATAAGTATATATACATATGTATATATGTATGTATGTATTATGTATACACTCAGGTGTAGAACTCTTGGTATATAGGGTAAGTGTATGTTTAACTTTATTCCCAGTGTATCAAAGTGATAGGACCAGGGAACATTCTACTGTTAATAAATGAGAGTTTTAATTGATCTCTATCTTTGCTAATATCGGAACTCTAATTTTGTGTATTCTAGAAGTTGTATAATATTATTCTTTCTGTATTATCTTTTGTCTAGATCATGACTCTTCCTCCTCAGATTTAGTTGCTCCCAGAACTAAATAGGCAAATAAGATTTTTTTATGATAGTTTTCTGGATTATTAATGGCTTCCTAAAGTAAGCATTGAAAAATAGATATGTGATTGAGTAATGTCTTTCAGGAGGAAAAAGCTTTGATACCTGCAATATATTAATCATTCTAAGAATAAAGTATGCCACTAACAAATTTCATGGAACCATTATATGATCTGTTCTTCTTTTCTCTCCTAATATGTAAAAGCACGTAATCAACTCTAAATGCATGAGACCTTATTGGATTAGTTAATAGATAGCTTGGGAATGTATTCTGTATTTCAGGGATTTAACCATTAATATGTGAGTGAATAATGATGTCTGCCATTGTCAGGATACTTAATGAAGAAGATAATATAATAGTCACTCATTATCTCTTGATTCTGCATAGTAACACTTCTTGTTTGACCAAGAGCCAATTTTCTCTATTCAACACAATACTTATTGTACTCTCAGGCAAATGTTGAATCGTATAATCAAGGATAAATAGAAAGTTTTCAAATAAAACTAGTGAACATAATGTTGCTTTAATATTAAGTTTTTAAAAATACTTTCAGTTATCATGACTTTTCACTCAAATTCTGATATTTGTAATGTGTTTGTAGTTTGTTTTAATATTAATGGTTGACTAAAATAAGGTAATCATTATTCTGTGGACTGTTAATATCTGTGAGTGATAGAACTCAAATCTTTTTACAAATACAGAATTTTGTGATTTGGAAATACCTAATTTTTGCTTTTATTTCCAAGTTACACATCATGGGGTTTTTTGCTCATATTATCACAATATGAGTAAGCCATATTTAAATTTTGTTGTTAAAATTTGGTGGGGGAGAATTACAATCATGGTGCAAAATTAGTATTATTCCACAGAATCCATGATGTAACTATTGAAGAATGGGGAAAGACAAATTCTGGATTGTTGCCCAGATTCCTTCTGCAAGGAATGTTCACTCTATATAACAACCCAAAATATTCAAATCCATGCCTCAGGAAAATTCAAGTTATTACATTTCCAAAAATATTTGCTGAATGAAATGATGAAAAATATCTTGAGCATTGCCAGGCTCAGAAAAAAATAAACCCTGAGATCTCCAAGCAAATGACCTTCTTCTGACCTCTCTTTTTTCATAGCTGATATACCCTTTTGGCAGTAATTCACATCTTCACAGACATAGTAGAGCTTATCAACTGTTCACTGAACCACTCCCATTCAGGTGAGATACTGCTACATTGATTGGGTTAACAAAATTTGCATTGCATAAGGATGGTGCATTTTTCTGAACTGTGATCTGAAATAGTTTCTTAGCAGACTGAATATCTTTATTATATATACATATCTTTATTATAAGTATGGTATACTATACACTCTGCAATTTTCCTTGGAATGAATTTTGCCTAGGTAGCTTGATAAAAACACAGATTCCCATTTTGTAACATAGAAGACAAAACTGGGTTCACCTAAAAGAGGAAGTTGGCATCCATAGCTCTAACAAGCTTTCTAGACAATGGCAATAGTGTGCTAACTTTTGGAAACACCTGAATAATGGTTTTCATTATTACACCTGAATATGATTTTTCCTCATGTTTTATAAGCAGGGCACTTGAATCATGGTTCAACCACTATTATTTTCTCTGCCTATCATTTGTCAGTTCATCCATTCATCTATCTCTCCACTCACCCGTTGCCTGTTTATTTAACGTTTTAATCATTTGGTAATTATTTTACCGAGTATCTGAAAATACTTGACAATGGATTTGTTTGACTTTGGAAAGTTAGCTTCTTTGAGCCTCAGTTTCCTCATTTGTGAATTGGATAAAATGAGAATATTTGCCTTACAGTTTTATTATGATAGCAGAAAAGAACTCATAAGTAAATGCTTAGTACAGTATCTGGTTTGAGTAAGGACTCAGCAATTGTTAATTCCTTTCATCTCTTTCACTCAAGGATTGGAAGTAATTCAAAAGTGGTCCACTTTGACTATTTAGGTTTTCTAACATAAGCATTTACTTATAAAATTTACCCTAATTTCTCTTTCAGTTCTTTTAACTTTTTGTTTCTTTCTTTAAAATTTCTGTTAAGTGTATATATATATATATATATATATAATTTTGATATCTGTGTGCTAAATTGACCTATTTTATCAATATGTAAGGTCTTTTTTTGGTAATTTTCTTTGTTCGGAAGTTTAATTTGTCTGATATTGATATAGTCATGCCAGTTCTCTTTTGATTAGTGTTTTCATGATATACCTTTATTCATTCTTTAACTTTTAATTTACCAATATCACTGTGCATGAAGTGAGTTTCTTATCATTCCGATAATTTCTGTCTTTTAAGGGATATGTTTTGACACTTACATTTAATATAATTATTATGTTTGGATCTATGCGTATTATTTTATTATTGGTTTTTGTTTCCTCCCTCCATTTTGTAACTTTGATTCCTTTTTTCTTCATTTTTTGGATTACTTTAATATTTATAATACTCTTTCTGAATGTGTCCATATTTTTACTCTATTTCTTTGTATTATTTTTAGTTTTTAGTGCAGTTTAACATATTAACCTTTTCACAATCTACTTAGAAGAAGTTTTTACTGCTTCAGATAGAATGTAGAAATTTTGACAACCATATAGGCCCTGTACCCTTTAGGTTTTAGTTGTCTTATTGTATTTACATATACTGAAAACTCCATAAGACAATGTTATAATTTTAATGTAGTCATTCAAATGTATTTTAAAGAGCCCTAAAAAGTTCAGTTATATTTACATAAATATTTACCATTTCTCTTCCCTTTCCTTCATTAATTGATGTTCTGTTATAATTTCTTTTTTGTCTGGCAAAATTCCTCTTTTAGAACAAATTTACTTATGAGTTCTCATATTCCCGTATCTGAGAATTATTTCATGTTCACTTTTGAGGGATATTTTTGCTGAATATAGAAGTCTGGTTCATACTTCTGTTTTTTAAACATTAAAAATGTTACTCTGATACCTTCTGGACTCTATGATTTCCTTATATAAATCGCAGTCTTTAAAATGTTGTTCTCGTTTAAATAATGGATTATTTATTTTCCTTTGGCTGTTTTCAAGATATTATTTTGCCTTTAATTTCCATTGACTTGATTATAATATATCCTGGCATTGAATTTCCATGACCTTCTTGGAACTATAACTTCTCTGATCACAGAGAAAGGTTATTCCTCTTTAGAGATATGGAATTTATAGATTTCCACTGCTAAGACTATTGTTAATGCTATGGTAGCATGGGGTTACTTGGGGACTAGGGTATGAGAGAATGGAAAAAAGTAAATTTGAGAGTTGAGTTTTTCTCCATAATCTTTATGTGTTAAAAGTTGACTTCTCACTTCTCAAAGCTGAACCAGTTGATTTATCCTAGAGTTTTCTCTATTTGTGCCAAGGTACTTTCTGAACACAAGGGTGTGAAACTAGAAATGAACCATGAAAACAAAACTAAAAAACTATAAAGAGATGGAGATTAAACAACATGATTCTGAATGATTCCTGGATCAAGGAGGAAATTTATGACAAAATTAAAAACTATCTGGAAATAAACACAATGTAGAGATGAGTTATCAGAACATGTGGGAGGTGTCCAAAGCAGTTACAAGAAGAAAGTGTGTAGCAATAAAAGTGCACATCAAAAACAATCAGAAACCACATGAGAGACACCTCAAATTGAGTATTTATCTACACACCTGAAAGAACTAGAAAAAAAAGAAAACAGAAACCAAAAACAGTAAAAGGAAGGAAATAATAAAAATTAGAGCAGAAGTAATTACATCAAAGCCCAAATGTTACCTAAAAGATAAATAAAGTCAAGAGCTGTTTTTTCAATAAATAAAATTCATAGAGTCTTAGCCAGACTCATGAAGAAAAAAAACGAAAAAATCTCTAATGACCAGAAATGGAAATGAAATAGGTAGAATTACAACAGACATCATAGAAATGCAAAATATTATAAGGTACTCTTGTGACCACCTGTATTCCAACACATTCATCAATCTTGAAGAAACAAATAAATTTCTACAATCCTACAGCCCTCTCAAATGAAATCAGGGCAATATTGATAACTTAAATAGAATAATCACAAGCACAGAATTTGAAGTGATCATCAGAATTTTCCCAAAAACAAGAGTCCAGAGCCAAATGATTTCACTAATGAAGTACAGCAAACATTCAATGAAGAGCTAATTCTTAGCTTCATTAAACTCTTTCATGAAATAAGAGAGGAAGGAAACTCCCCAAATACTTTCTATAAAGCTAACACTACTCTGATTATCAGTCTTTTCCACAGACAAGGACAGCATCAAAATATAAAATTATAGATCAATATCATTGGTGAGCACAGACACAAAAGTCATCAGCAAAATCTTGGCAAAATCAATTAAACCGGATAATAAACATTACAAATTCTGTCCATGTAGGATTTGTTCTGTGGATACAGAGCAAAGGGAAAATTTTTTTTTAAAATCATATTAATAAATGCAGAGAAAACATTCAGAAAGGTTAAACATCCATTGAAGATAAAAATTCTCATTAAAGTGGAAATAGAAGGTATATACCTCAATATAATAGAACCAATGTGTAACAAACCCACAACTAATAACATACGCATTGGTGAAAAACAAGACAAGGTTGCCCTCTCTACCAACAGTATTCAACATAGTTCGAAAGTTCTGACCAGAGCAATAAGGCAGAAAAAAAGAACAACAAAGGAATCTCACTAG
Source organism: Solenodon paradoxus (assembly GCA_004363575.1). Taxonomy (NCBI): domain Eukaryota; kingdom Metazoa; phylum Chordata; class Mammalia; order Eulipotyphla; family Solenodontidae; genus Solenodon; species Solenodon paradoxus. The sequence goes on from RJWH01003476.1 coordinate 103,307, forward strand.
AAAAGAAGAAACAAAGCTGTCATTTTTTTTGCAAATGCTATGATTTATATCTAGAAAATCCTAAAGTCTACAAAACAAACAAACAAGCAAACAAACAAACAAACCCTGCTAGAAACAGTATGTGAATATAACAAAGTTGGGTATAAAGCAAACAAACAAACAAAAATCACTGACATTCTGATATACAGTTAACTATAGGAAACAAGAAAGAAATTTAATTCACAATAGCAGCAAAATGGATAAAATACATGGGAATAAGATTATCAAAGGAGGTAAAATAGATTGAAACTGCAGTATATCAATAAAAGAAATAAAGATACAAAAAGATGGAAGAATATTTCAAATTCATACGATGGAAGATTTAACATAGTTAAAATGACCATATCTACCTGGAGCATGAATTTAACAATTTCTATTAAAATTCCAGAAACATTTTAAAAGGAAATTGAGCAAACAATACTAAAGTTTGAAAGGAACTACAAAAGACCTAGCCAAAACTATCATCGGGAAAAAAAAAAAACAGTGGAGAAATCATATTCACTGATTTCAAATTATACTACAGAATGATTGTCATCAAAACAGTATGGTTTGGGAACAAAAACACAGACCAATGGAATAAAATTGTGATTCCTGAAATAAAACCACATTTATATGGACAGTTAATCTACAACAGAGAAACCAAAAGCATATAATGGAGGAAGGAAAGTCTGTTTAACAAATGGTGACGGAATAATTGAACAGCCTTATGCAGAAATATGAAACTAGATTACTCATTAATGCCATAAAAAAATTAACTCAAAGTATTTAAAACTCTGGACATAAGTTCTGAAACTATAAAATAAATGGAAGAAAATTAAGGGAAAAATTTCCCATGACATCAACCTCAAAGATGTCTTTGGGGAATTGACATCTATGTCAAAGAAAACTAAAGTAAAACTAAATAACTGGAATAATATCAAATGTGAAAGTTTCTGTACAGTGAAAGTAGCTATCACTAAAACAAAAAGACAAACCACTGATGAGACAAGATATTTACATAGCATATCAGACAAGAGTTTAACATCTAAAATATATAAAGGCCTTGGACACCTCAACACAAAAAGCAAATGGCTCACTCAAGAATGGGCAGAAGAACTGAACAGATAACTTTCTATAGAAGTCATATGGATGACGTACAGAGCGTGAAAAATTTAACTGCATCATTCCCCATCGGAGAAATAAAAATCACAAGGAGATACCACTTTACACCAGTGAGAATGATATATATATATATTTTTTTTTTTTAAATAGAAAAAAACAAATGTTGGGGAGAATTCACCTTCAGAGAAATAGAAACCACTAGGAGATACCACCTCACACCAGTGAGATTGACATATATTTTTTAAAAATAGGAAAAAAACAAGTGTTGGGGAGAATGTGGAGAAAAAAGGAACATCCCTATGCCGTTGGTGGTAATGTAAATCAGTGAAACCTCTTTGAACATTCCTCAAACAATTAAAGATGACTCTACTATTTGATCTAGCAATCTCAAGTCTAGCATATACCTAGAGAATAAAAATTCTCATTAGAAATAAAAAATACATGCACCCCTATTTCAAAGAAGAATAATTCACAACAGCCAAAACACAGAAACAACCCAAATGCTGGTCAACAGATAATTGGTTGAAGAAACTGTAGTATATATACTCAATGGAATTCTATGTAGCAATTATAAAGATGAAACCATACCCTCTGCAACAATCTAGATGGAACTGGACATGGAGATAATTATGCTAAGAGAAATAAACCAGCAGCAAAAAGAGAAGCACAGGATCATTTTAGTCATATGTGGAATGTAGAGAAATAAAACAAACAGAAATCTCAACAAAATTCATAGGATGAACTTTTATGAATAAAATTATTGATAATTTGAATAAGAAAGACAGTGGCTACCAGGAGGGTGGGATGGGGCAGTTGAACAAGCAAAGGAAGCAAAAGATGGTTTAAAGGACACTAAAGTGTTAGTTGCGGGTGTGGTGTGAAATGCACACAGTCTGAGGTGCTGTTTCAATATCCAAAAAAGCATGCAGCAATGCAAATCAAAGACATGCTAAGGCAATTTTAAAAAGTATGAGTATTCACTCTCATTACTCCTATTTAACCTTTTTTTGAGGAAATTCAGTGCAGTAAATTAATATAAGAATTAAAGGCTATATGATTGCAAAGGAAGATGTCAACAGTACAAAGATAAAATTTAATGAAATACTTGGTAATAGCATCAAATATATAAAATACCTAGGATGGATTTGACACAAGACTTTTAAGACCCGTATCCAGAAAACTATACAGCCTTCCTCAAGGAAATTAAAGAAAATCTAACTAATGGGTTGACATACTGTGTTCTCATAATGGAAAATGTGTTGGTAAGGTATCATTTTTTTCCTTTAATTGATATAATGATGAATGCATCAGCAATCAAAATGTTAACTCTTTTGGTAAAAGTTAGAATGTTAATTTTTAAATTTATGTTGGAATAAGAAGGATTTATGGTATCTAAGGAAGTTTTATGTATAATAATAGATTTGGAAGATTTATTCTACCTGATTTCTGGTTTTAAAACAACATGAAGCAATAGTGATAAGTGTGCTAATGACCTAGGGATAAACATGTGATAGGTTAGTGACACAAGAACAGAGAATCTGTGAATAGAAATACATAGGAATTTCAAATGGCTTTTGAGAAGTCACCTGGCAATTTCACTGTAGTAAGAAAAATGTTTATAATAATTGTTATTGGAACGACTAGATAAATATAAAGGAAATTATTAAAGTTTTAAATTATATTATGAAGGATAGAATTGACGGAGTAAATTTAATGTATTATATACAAATGTTGATATATGAGGATACATACCTTAAGCCTATATAATGTTATGATATGTTATGATAAAGTCATCCAATAAGAGAAAACAAAGATAAAAAGAAAAAATGAACCTTGACCATACCTCATACCTCACCCCAAAATTCATTCAACATGGATCATAAACCTGTAGGCGAAAGCTCAAATTATTAAGTTTATACAGTAAAACATAGGAGAATAACTCAATGACCTTGATTAGGCAAAGACATCTTTAAAAGGAATAAAAAATGCAGAAAACTTAAAAAATATGTAATAAACTAGACTTCATAAAAACAAAAATATCTGTTCATCAAAGTATGGAATTAAAAAATAAATTAACAACGACAGTCTGAGAAAAAAAGATATATCTGACAAGTCTTAAATCTAAACTATACATAAAGATCTCCTAGAAATTAATAAAAAAGCAAGTATAACAATTATAAATGAGCAAAATAATTGGACAGTTGACAAAAGAAGATAGAGGAATAGCCAATAAACATATGAAAATTTTATCAATGTCATTAGTTATCAAAGTTGCAAATTAAGACCATAATGAGACATACTACTTTATATCCACTATAATGGATTAAAGACTGAGAACATTTGGGGCATATAAAATTGTAAGACCACGTTAGGAAGTTGTTTGACTATTCTTATAAGGTTAAAGACACCTACATTTAAACAACAACAAAAATACAGCAATTCTTTTCCTAAGTATTTGCTGAAGATAAATGAAGAAGTATTTTCACATGAGACATTCACTTTAAGCATCATAGTCTCAAATTGGAAATAACCCAAATATGTCTCAACAGAAAAATAAAAAATATATTGTATGTTCGTGCAATGGAATACTATTGAACAAAAAGAGGGATAAACTATCAAAAAAGGTCACAAAGATCAATCTCACATGCTGTTGGTGAGCCCTGATGGAGTAGTGGTTAGGTCTGCCGCCTCTGACCTAGACCATAGTCCTCCACATATATCCCAAGGGTCTGGATTAATGTCCTGGGACCAGGGGAAACAACCAGGAGCAACTAACTAAAAATTTAAAAAAAAAATTTTCTTCCTCCTCTCTTTTCACCTTGGAAAGTTCCTCAAACCTTTCCCAGGCAAGCTTGCAGGCAGCACGTTTATCTATTTGATTTCTACATGATCTGCCATATGTCATACTATCATTGATATGGATTGGCCAGGACACTCTGTCATGGTTCTCACTGACAAATCAAGAACTGCAAAGAGTTCATAACATTAGGGGCATAGCCCTGCTGCCCTTACCGGCTGGGGTGAGAGTTGCAGGATTAGGTGCTGATGACCTACACTTTTCCACTGTGTTTTCAGATCTGTACTCTAGGGAGCTTAAACAGTAGATTCTAGAAGACAGTTGAGTAACAAATGATAAACAGAGAGAAGAGAATAAGTGGGAATTATAATCTAGCAGAAGCTACTGGAAGCAGACAATAATCAATTCTAGTGACTGACTTGCAAATAGCTGAGGCTGGAATGGAAGGGCTTGGAGCAGCCATAATTGACAACAATGAAAAAGGCAAGTGAAGAGTCAGATTACCGGAGCTGGAACATCTTTAATAATTTTCTGCTTCTCTAAAAGACTTGATTTCCAATTGCAGGTGCTGCTATTACTCTGAGACCCAGCTCTATATCTAGCGCATTTACTTAGCTTCTAGCTTATTTTCCCTATATTCTGATACCTAAGGTGTCATGAGAATCTCTCTCTGTTCTTTTCAGCAAAAAAAATGACCTGACTAGGGGCAGGGAAAGGAGAGCCACTGAGATTTAAAATTCAGAGAAGTCTGTCCTTTCCTAGTGATTCTGATTTATCTGCATGAAGGTCTTTTCTCTCTTTTCTTTTCCCTCTTCACTCTTCTCCTCTCTCCTCCCTCCTCTTCCCTTCCCCGTTTCTTTATCTCTTTTTCCTTCTCTCTTTTTCTCCCCTCTTTTAAATAGACTCTTTCTCCTTGTTCTTAGGCACTTCCTCTGTAGTCTGATATGATCAGAGCAGAGGTGTTCCCTTACCTGGGAAAAACCTTTTCCATTACTTGCTGGTATTTCATTCTGTAATTATCCAGGGTCAAGGGAGAGAGTGTGAACTATGACAAAGCTGAGTAAATATTCTCCCCTTGTGCTTTTCTCAGAGCCTTTATGCCCAATCTCTCACTTCTGCTTCATGAAGGGGCCTCATCCATCTCTGTTAAAATGGTGGACCATAAATGTTGTTTTATATCTCCAACCCCCAAACACACATGTGAATTCAGGCCCATCTGTACAGATTATGGGTCCTTTCAATGCACCAATTTCCCATCCCATTCTTGTCAGCTCTGATGTCCTTGCTTGTCCTTGCTGCTGTATCTTCTTCTGAAGCTGCTGCAGCTCTCTGTGTAACTCTGCCCAGTCCTGTCCTGACTTTTGCTGTCCCTAATAATAACTATGACTTCAAGTCATAGTTTCCTGGAATTTTCTGATAGCTTGCTTTTCTCTAGTCATGCAAACACCATTCACTTTTCCTCGGCTCTAGAGGTGAGGAGTGATTCCTTCAGACAAATAACTTAAGGTTATTACTTCTACATGGTCACTCAACTTGATGCAATGGTACATGCTACTGAGACTTCTGAGCAATATCTCTCAAATTTACCTTCGTCTTTCCAAGTGAGAATTGAAAATAAGGCCCTCTATGAAGTGCTCTCTGGGACATGACATCTCCTTCTATGTACAGAATGGGGAGTAGGCTTACTTCACCAGGTAAGACAGTTTGCTAAGAAGTTGAAATCTGTGGGATCATTTTTAGATAAAAAAATTGCTATGGCTCTTCCTGAGGCCTGGACTCTGTATTTAAATGAACTTCGAATATCTATTGATGATCTCTCTTTGCCCTTTGCTCTGAAGGACTGGAATATTTAGTCCTATCAGTACTGTTTATTCATGATCTTTTCCCAAGATACTACACATAGATTTTGCATGTATCTCTAGTATAACTCTAGTTCACATAAAAGAGAAATAATGTGAATTTCCACATATATGTTTGTATATAACACAAAAAATAAGACACTTAAAGGAGGGGAAATCCTTATTAAATTATTTATGTGACTACAAAATTTTCTGTAATGTCACAGGAAAACCACTACACTTTCCCCTCTAACTCTAATTATTACTTTCCATTTTACTACAGAAGCTAAATTTCCACTTTGCTAAATTATTGTTGTCATGCCACATGACATGAATTCTCATTGGAAAGTAGCCAATTAGGTACAAGTTTCTAGTTGAAATGCCAAGTAGGTAAATATTACAAACTTCAAGAGAAGCGGAGGCAAATGTGAAATGAAGTCAACTTGAGTTCAGGTATGTTTATTTTGACTGATGGTTTATGCAGAATGGAGATTCCATATATGGGTCCTTCTCACTGACTAAACACTGCCACCCAAAAGGCAGAGAGTACTCACTTGTCTTTCCACAGACAATCTAGGGGAGGAGAGTGTGGGTAGGGACCACTTCAGGAATTCAGTCTGCCACTCACTTCTTCAACCATAAACCATGACTATGCCTTTTTGACCTATTCTCATGTCTAGATCTCACATGAAATCTATGTCCTTGCCAGATTTCTTTTGCTGACTCCTATTCATTTTTCAGGTTCCGGTTGAGACAACCTTTCTTCCAGGCAGCCTTTCCTGGCAACCTCAGTCTGAGTAGTTTGCTCCAACCTCTTTTTGTTTGCTTCTTAGCACTGTGTATTTTCCTCTTTGTATCAAGAGCCATGGGTCACTTAAAGTTGTGCCATTCACAACAGATTGAAAGCAATCACAAGTAGAGACCAGGCCTATTTTCTTCATTGTTCTCAGAAATTGGTGAGTAGAAAAAAGGGTTGATTTCATGGGATGGTTCTCATAACTATTGATGTATCATCAACATCAGAGCATGCACAATTGGAAGGGACCTTGGAGGGCAGAGAAGAGTGATGTGGAATAAAGTGACTTTTATAAAATACCTATCTGTACCAGACAACTTGCAAAATAGTTTTGCAGATCTTGTCTGCTTATTCGTTACAGAAACCTTTAGACATCATCTAATCCAACTTTTTACAGATGAGATATTAAAGAGAAAACTTCCAGCAGTGATAAAAATGCCCCTATTTATATACATCTGCATATTTTCATGCCCCGGATTAATCATACCCTGGATTTTTGCAGCTTACTTCACTGGTGTGCACTTCATGTATTAGCCACTCACAGAGTTCAGTTTATCCAGGAAACTACAGTCCAAACATTTTCTCTATATTATATCTACCTGTGAGAGGCCTTTCTACCCCACCACTGTTCTTTTTCATCAGCAGTAAGGAGAGCTTCTTCTGAGCCTTATTTGAACCAAATTTGCTATCAGATGCACAAATACGTTATTCAGCACAGGGGCTTTGGACTCAAGACTCCAGGAGTTCAAATCTCCCTCCCCCATGCATTAGCCCTGTGACGTTGGATAGGTTACTTGACCTCCTAGCTTTGTTTACTCACTTACTGTATTTGCCAGGGTTCAACTAGAGAAGCAGAACTGGTTTGCTATATATATATTAAGAGACTTATTGCAAGAAATTAGGTTATGTGATTGTGAGGGCTGACTCCCCAAGTTCAAAATCCATATGGCAGTTGGAACAGCCAAGCTAGAACTTCAAGGTAGCAGCTAAAGTTGTCCAAAGTTAGAATTACTTCTTCAACAAGGTAGTCTCAGTTCTACTCAAATCCTTTTAACTGTCTGAATCAAGTTCACCCAGATCATCCAGGATAATTTCTTAAATCAACTGATATAATCATGTCTATAAAATATCACCAGGACAGCATCTAAATTAGTGTTAGATTAGATAACGGGGTACACCAGTTTACAAAGTTGGCACATCAAAAATTCATCACACTTATTGAGAGGTTAGAGGAACATAAGTAATAGAACTTAGCCCATAGGATCATTATAGAGTTTAATTGGGATTGTTCATATCATGAATTTAGAATTGTGTTTGGTAAGGGACAAGGTCTCAATAAATGTTGACTTAATTATTGTTTATTATATGCTGTTATAATTAGTTTTACAAAACTGCTTTCCCTCCTGGGCTTTGAATTATTTTTTATTCATATGTCTACTCAAATATATTTATAGAGCTTGACCTATCATATAAATTGGTTAAATTCTTTGAATGAATAAATGATTTTCTTTCTGCTTTGAAATGGCTCATAAACAACTTAGAAGAAACCCTTATGAGGGATCCATTAATGAAGATTACCTCTCTTCAGAGGACTTTTTCCCCTTGCACTAGAAGGCTAAAAACTGTGGGCCATTTTTCCAAAGAAAGGACATGCTACTATCTACCAACTGAGTCCCACAGCTTTCTTTTAAATATTAGTTCTAACACTATCACAGAGCATGTTATATTTGAGAGCAGGCCAGGTAAAGAAAGTCCACCAAAGATCTAGAGACTTGAAATGTGTTTGGCATAAAGAGGAAGTCATTTGATTTTCTGCAAAGTTGCTATTTAAAGAAAGAACACATGCATTAAAAAAATGTATTACTTTCTTTTGTTTTCTCGGAAGTTTATCTCACGTATATATCATATCACTGTGAAGGAACTCTCCTACCACAATGATTCAAATGATGGCTAAAATCTAAATTAACCTGTCTCTAAGATAAGAAAATTAACTAAAACCCAGAGAGATAGCCAAACCTTGTGAAGTATCACTTTCTGTATCCTCTCCGTCCACATCCTGGAGGTAGATTTATTTTGCAAGGTGTAACAATACAGTGGGAGACGGAAACTCATCGTAATCTCTTTTGTGCAATACCTAAGAATATCGTTACTCTACCGGGGATTCATATTAACTCTTCATTTTTCACTTTCTTTGGATTTTTTTTTAACCTTGACCTTCACCTTAGCATTTGTGTGTAAGCATCACTTTTAAGCACCCTTGCAAAGAAGGCTCACTGGGGCGACTTTAGAATGATCCTCTCTGGAAGGATAAATGTCAGCAGTGTTGAACATTTAAGAAAGACAGTTAAAATTCAGGTGCTGGTAACAGTCTGAGTGTTTACTTGAGTTAAAAGATCACAGTTTCTTTTTGCTATCCAACAGTTTGCAGTAGTTCAGAGAGCAGACATATGCTTTATACCAATTTAGGAATAAGTTGCCACTACAGGACAGAAATACAAATGAATTGCATCTCTCTGGTTATTGTCTAAATGCTGTTCTTCTCAAAATACTTACATTTCTGTATCTGCAAATAACCATACACATAAAGTGTGATATAGTTTCTAATTTCCTGTCTTGAGTTAATTGTTTCTAATCAAAACATTTTCAAGATGGTCAGATTTTTATTAAAAGTGGTTTGAGAAAAAGCATTCATGAAGACATAAATTTGGTATTAACTAGGTGAACAATGGATCATTCATTTACTCATTTACTTACTAGATGTTTATCAGGTGCTTGCTAGGTGCAGAGAATGCGATAGGTATCCATAAGACAGATATAAAATTGAAATTCCCATCTAATAGACAAGCTATTCAAACAGTATTAGGAAAGGAAGGGGTGCCAGGGGAGAAAATGACAGAGATGCCCTGGCACTAGTAGCTAGAAATATTTAGGAAGAAATAACATCCACATTGAAACTCAAATGAGTCCATCAGTTTAAGCATGTGTACATGTGTAAGCCTGTATCCACGGGGAAAGGGATCATGAGCCAAGTTAAAACTGTTGCAAACAAGGAGAAAAAAATATGAGAAGGCTCTGTGGCCGCTTGCACCACAGCACATTCAGTTATACTGTATTTAGAACAACAGAATCAGAGTGCGTCTGCATGCTTGTTACAGGAGCGGGCAGGGCGTATGAATGGCAAGAAAACCGGTGAATCAGAAGTCAAACAAAGGAGAGTGGTAGATGAACTTGAGATATTTAAGGAAAATATTTCATAACTTTATGAAATATAGGATTTCAGTGGTTGGGGCAGGATGAATCAGGAATGACACCTGTGTGAGTGAATGGGTAAGTGAACGTTTAAATGTGTTGCCTTTTTCTTTTTTTTTTTTTTTTAAAAAAAAAATGAACCTAGGAGGAGACAAGATTTTCAGAGGAAGATGACATAATTAGAGCTTTTGAGTTTAAGGTGATGGTAGGAGGTCCAATGGAAAGGACTATTGCATACAGATACAAGGTTCTGACTCTCTAAAGCCTGTTCTAGAGAAACAAATTTGTGATTGGTGGTCAGAAAAACTTGGGCTTCTCAACCTTGGCATTATTAACACTTGAAGTCAAGTAATGCTTTACTGTGGGGGCCACTCTAGACACTGTATGATGTTTAACAGCGTCTTTGACATCTATCCTTAGATGCCAGGGACACATCTCCCAAGACGTTAAAATAGACACAGGCACACATCCATTGGGGTATGAAATGGCCCCTTGTTGAGAATCACTGTGTGGATGGAATCTAACCCAGGAGTACGAGTGAGGATAAGAGGTGAGAGGAGGAGTTAGGATAAAACACTGAAGGACATGACTCCATTAGCAAGCAAGAAGAAAAATAAAAGAGACAAAGAAATGACAGAAAGTAGAGGAGAAACACAGAAGTCAAGGGGAAAAAAATGTCTCAGAAAGAGATATGTGATCTTTTAGGGCAAATGTTGCAAAGAAATTAATTAAAAACAAGTCTAAAAAGAAGTCTTCTGTTTAGCAGCAAGATGTCATTGATGACATTAGTGAAAATAATTCTGGTAGAGTAAGGGGCAGAAACCAGTGGGATGAGAGGTAAAAGAAATAATTTATATTGTGTGATATTATTATGACAGTCTGGGAAAGAAAATATGGGCCATTCTAAATCTTGTAGTTGGGGCTTTGTAAGAAGTTTTAAATGGATGTTGATACTGACAAGAGAGTAATTGAAGTCAGGACCATGGAATGCAAACTGGATGGTGAAATAAATGAACACAAGAGAAAACTGGTGAGTGCAGAGGAAGTAGAGATTATATTCAAGTTCTCCATCAGTGTAAAGAGTAGTAAAGTGATAATTACTGAGGGAAAGATTTGGAAATATACAACATAAGAGTCATTAACCAAATTGCACCTTGGTTTCTTTATCATTAAATTCACAGGATTAACCTAGATATCTGCAATATACCTTCAGACTTGATTATTTTAGATCAGTAAGAATCTGATTCTTACATGATAAAACTAAGACTCCAGGAAATAAGAACTTATGTATAGATAAGTTTATGTCTATAAATGCTTATTGGTATCAATATTTCTTAGCTAGACTTCTTTATGATTTGTGGCCATCCTAACTTTGATATTATAAATTAAGATAGTTTATTCCCAAACAATTAGGTCTAATCAGCTTTGATGGATTCTTTACTTAGAAAGAGGAAACCTTAGATGTATAATATAATTTTTCGTGGTTCAATAGTCTTTCTTTGGAAAGAAGCATAAGGTCCTAGGAAATATACAAATCAAGGAACCTTGGTTTTTGTCAACTTTCTTCGCTATTATCTTACTTTAAGTTTGCATGGTTTTCCTTTCTCCCACTGTTTCTCTCTGATAAATTAGAAATAATAAAGGCATAAAAGGTTTTTTTCTTATAGTTAATGGGGAGGCTAAAAAGCTTGGTCAGAAAATGTGAGGGCATATCCTCTGTTTTTCTGTCTGCTGCTCCAAGGAGCTGTCACTCATTGATTTCAGCACAACTTCTTCTAGAATCTGAACGCATTTGTAACCATGACTCTTACCTCTGGCTGTGCATCAGAATCCCTTGTAATGATTAAATGAATAAATAGATCTAGGCTTCATCCTAGATATACACAACGAGCTTCTTCAGTGATTCTGATGTCCTCTGCCTAAGACTGACAATTCTATGTGTGGCTCCAGGCAGACTGACTGGGGATGGCACTTGAGAATAAAAACAATTCAGCTGGAGAATTATTGTTTCTCTTTGCCTCCCTACCCTCTTCCCTGTATTTCCTCTTTTCAAAGTGGAATCATCTCACTTCAAAAAATTGCCATTTCTGAATTAGAACAAGACTTAATCAATCACAGAGCTAATAAACGAGTCAACCTCTCTCCTGTCTACCCTTTCCCGGTTAGGATAACAATATTAGCCAGCTCCTGGGAGGTTTTCCCTTGGGAATCCATCATTGATTCATTTATTCCAAAACCACTTTTTAAGAGCTGGTACAGATATGCCCTGGGGGTGTAGTATCTGCGTCTGTCCACATGTATCCCAGGGTCCTGGGTTCGCATTCAGAGACTGGAAGGAACAACCATAATGAACAACCAAATAAAATGAATAATGAAATACTTCTTTCTTCTTACCTGCCCTGGTTCTGCTTGCCTTCATTCCTGCCTCTACCTTTCCTTAAAAAAAAAAAAAAAAAAAAATGCTGCTATAGATGGTGCACATTTCAGGTGGTAAGTGTAAGGTTTTTCTGGGCTCCGCGAGGAGAAAAAGTCAATTAGACCGAAAAGTCGAATAGCCAGGGCTTTATTGGGGTTTTGCACACCCGGGCGAAACTCCCAAGTCTGCAGAGGGCCGGGAAGTCGCGGGCTGGGAAGTCGCGCTCGAACAAAGGGGAGCGGGCTCTTTAAGCAGAGGAATTTCGCGGGCTTCCTATGTGGCGATTGGGGATTGGCCCTGTGAATCCAGGTGTGGGGGTTGCGTCCCTTATTCTGACGTCATCCACCTTTTTCCCGGGCTTGGCTGCCATTTTCCCGGGCATGGCCGCTGCTGCTTTTGTCCCTGGGCCAGCCTAACAGTAAGCAAAATAAGTGATAAAGCCATGTATTATAGCAATGAATGAACTCTCGCTATTTACAACTAGCCTAGTATCCACATCAAAATTGGAATCGTCAGGTTTCCCTAAAAGAGGGAGGGATGAAAAGCAGAGCAAGAAGTGTGAAAAAGTGAGCTGACAGCAGATTGTGTTCCAGCAACATAGCTCTGCCTTGTCCACATGCAAACAGAGAAACCCAAGAGAAGTCAGGGTGGTGAGAGCCTGGGAGTCCCTCTGGCTCCTTCTTTGTCTTCCCTGGTGTGGTTTCCACTTGCTCAGGGTGTTAGAACATCCAGTGCTTTGCTGTGCAGAGGCCAGTGCTGATTCCCTGATGACTTTTTTTTTTTTTTTTTTTTTAAGGAAAGGTGCAGGCAGGAAGAGAGAGAGGAGGAAGAAGCATTTAGTTTATTTATATTCATTTGTTCACATTGATTGTTCTCCTCAGACCTGGGAGTTGAACACAGGGGTATGTGGCCTGAATTCTCTGGGAGGCATTTAACCTTACCTCTGCTCCACCAGGGCATTCGCGGATGAATTTTTAAGGTATGCTTTTATCGGGTCCTCTTTCATGCTGTCCTCCAAATCTTTGATTACACTTTTGCTAAGTTGCCAAATTATAAAGTTCTTGTTCTTAGCAAATGCCTCCCCTGAGATAAAGATTGCCTTGTTTCTGTGGTCCCCCTCCTTTCTGGAAAGAGAAAGCTGAGGCTGGTGACTCTAGAGAGCTTCCTGTGTCAGGGCAGTGTTGGAGTCTCAAACAGGGAGCATTTCAGAAGCAAACCCCCCAGACCGGGGTTCCCTATCTCCAATTACTCAGGGAAGCTCTGGTTTGTATTTTATATACTAACATTTGAAATAAAATGTGAAGAAATGTTTACTCTCCTTAAAACCCCTAGGGGAGGTGTGATCTGGTAGAGCAGCATTTAAGTCAGTCACCTCTGAAAGATGCAATCCACATACCTCTGGGTTCAAGTCCCTCATTGGGGGAGACAACCAGTGTGAACAACTAAATGAAAATAAAATAAAATGCTCCTTCCTCTTTGTTTCTCTTCTGGTCTGTTTGCATACTTGCCTTCATTCCTGCCTGTACCTTTCCTTTAAAAAAACAAAGAAACCCCTACCCCCAAAACCTTGAGGGAGTAGCGAGAACTGGACTCTTGAAATAAGAGAAAAAAAATCCTAAAACAGTGGTTATCAAACTTTGCCAGCCTTAGAATCATCAGAAGTCTTGTTAGACCAGCAGTTCCTGGTCTGCAATCCTAGATTTTTCTGATTCAGTAGGTCTAGGGTGAAGCCCAAAAATTTGCATTGTAACTAGTTCCCCAGTAAGGCCATGATGCTACTGATTCTGTGACCACATTTTGAGAAACACTGCCCCAGAAATAATAAGCTGCAAATTGTCTATCTGTGATCATGTGGACTCAATAAGAGGTGTCTTTTAGTGTCATCTGAAATCATAAAGCAGAGTCCTTACAACTTGATGTAGCCCTGTCCTCTCTACAAGCTGTCAGGTAGTCATTTGCTAAACTCAAATTGCTTGCAATTTAAAATTAGATACCACCATAGTCTATTAGGAGATTTCACATAAAATTTGAATGTCCAGCTTCTATTGAAAATTCAGAGTAACTAGCACCATTGGACATGCATTAGTCTCTGCTGGAGATGAGGTAGCTGCTGACCTTTTTGCACCTTAGACAGTCATGTCCTTCGCCTTCAGCTTCTCCTTTAGGCTCCCCAAATTTTCCAGAAGTCTCAGAGCCCATTGAAAGTATTTTGGAATTATACAACAAAACATTTATGATTATTCTTTTCTTATTGCCAGTGCTCAAAAGATTTGAATAAAGAATGAATAATAAAGATAATTTCCTATTGTACTTGCTATCAGTATATATATATATATATATATATATATATAAACATAGTGCCAAATATAAAGATATTTGCAGTAAATTGAACTTACTGTAAATTTGCATGGAATATATTATTCTAGATTAAAACAATGCCTCAAGACCCCTACCATGACTTAGAAGTCTGCATTTTGATTTGATCTAAAACTTGACTTGGATCTTTACAGGCAATCTCCATGAATTCTGTTCATCTGCTAATGCTAGCTACTTCCTGAGTTTCTACAGACATGAATCTGTAGCATGATGATTGGAAAACAAACACATTTAACATATTTAGTCTTTCTGGATAGTCTATTGCTGCTTTGACTCTGGAATATTTCTCTAAATTCTTTGAAACAAAGTCCTAGCCTCCAGTCTTTCAAAGAAGGGATTTGCATTAAAACTAGTATCCTTAGTCCATGTCTGTCAGGGTCACAGGCTGCCTTTTCTGTTAATATCCCTCAATATTCACAATCATTTTATACTTTAATTGGGACAGTTTCCCTAAATTCAAAGGCAGAAAGTCCCAAAGAACTTGCTTTGTTTAACAAAGGAGGCTTTCTTCCCCAAACCCCTCTGGCTTTGGTGACTTGGAAAATCTTATTAGCCTGATGAAAAAAAAAAAAGAATCCCACCACCAACTTTCCGACTTGAACAGCTATTTGGAGGCTTGTGAAGAGAAAGAACCAATTAAGTAGTTCAGCTGCAGAGGCCAGAGTCTAGCATGGCAGACCAGGGGTGCCCTCCCACACCTCGGCCCACTCTGCTCAGCTGAGCTGCCTTTAAGCTCTCTGTCAAAATGGCATGTGTCTGAGTGATTCATTTCCCAACCACAAGACACCAGTGGAGGGTAAAGCTAATGCAGGCTGGGAGAAGGCGGATCAAGGAGATATGACTGATATCTAAACAGGGATTTGGATGGAGCAGAGGCAGGCTTAAACCAACTTTCTCATAACAAAATAGAATGGCTAAATGGAGAAGCAAAAGCATTTTCTCTGACCCTTTTGTCCTTAGTTTGAAGAGGAACAAATATGTTCTACTTTCTTCGCTTGACCTCTTATCTAAGAAAAAAAAATGACCCTTACCCCCAAGAATAGTGCTGACAAATCTTTTATCGGACTGGTTTGAAAAGAAATGAAGCCCAGGTGGTGGTCAAATCTGCAGAGGAATTTGGGGAATTTTAGGATGTCCTGGTTCAGAGGCCCCATCAGAGGGATTTAGGCCAGAAGGGTTTCCTGGTAGGAGGCCAACTGATCTGTGAGGGAAAGACTTGGAATATTGAAATCTAAGAAAACAAGGCTGATACTGGAGACTAGAGTCAATTAAAACCATCCATTTCCCAAGTGATTCTGGTATGACTGTGTTCATTTAAAAAAATTAATGGAGAGAATTAATATTATATAAATTTAAATTGTGCTTTTTGCAAGATATTTTAGAAACAGAACTATGTAACGCTTTATTAAAATTTATCTTTACTCAAGAAAATAAGTTTCAGCAGCATGAATCAAATCAAAATCTTTTTTCATGAACCAAGATTCTTAGCCAAATCAAAATGAATAATCTTGTAAATATTAGTTATTTAATAACTTGTAGGTTTGGAAAGATTCTGATTTCTATTTTTTAATCCTAGTTATCCATTTCCATTTATTGTATGATTTTCTGTGTTGTCTCTTGAATGGATTCATCTAATAATCTCCATGCCTGACTTGATTTTTGTTAGTAATTTTTGTTAGTAATCTGGGTACCCTATGCAGATAAAAGCAAGTTTCTGTGTTTTGTTTTGATTCCCTCACAGGGATTACAATTTCACAAGGGAAATGAGTCTATCACAAAGACCGATTAACAAAATTAATGAGCAGATAGGCTTTACTTTGACATTTTAATGTAATTCCAAGTTCTGATCTCTCTCGAATTATTTAGAAGGTCCTACATGCACCCTCAGACTTCTCCAGTAGCACTATCTCCAAATACAAATTTTCCTTGTTTGTAAGGGGTTTCTGATTTTCTAAGGAGGTTTTACATATAAATTTTTTCAGGAAAATTTATTAATCTATTGATCTATCAATTATCTATCACCTATCTATTCACTGACTTTCAGGGAAGATTCAGTTACTTGCAGCAAAAGGGAGGCATGCATGCTCAGTGAGTCATCATACATATTACATGTGTCCCACGTTCAATTGGCATGGAGGTTTAAGCATTAAACCTAAGGAGTGTTGGATTTTCCCCACCAGAAGACAGCTCTGTTGCATATGCACAGACTTAGAAGGATAACTGTTTGGGGCTAGATCCAGGCTTGTTGGGATGTTCTAAGTTTACTCAAACATGTTGATGCTGCCATATGTCATGGAATTTGTCACTTTGTATTGTGATTTCTTTTTCCTTGCAATGGTGCCATGAGCTCAGACTATAAAACTCTCTTTACTTCTCCAAAAATACACTGTAGCAATAGACAGCATAGTTTTCTTTTTTTTTTTTTTAAGTTGAAACCCATTGCTCAACTACAAAAACAAGATCATTATCTCCATGGTTCTAAAACAAATCAAGAGCGCACATGATAAATATAAATAGATGCTAAGGACCTCTTGGCCCCTGCAAAAGGTAATGTCCGCTGAAATGGTACAAATGCTCAGAGCCTGAAAAATGTGGCTACTTCCCAGAATTTCAACTGATGCTCAGCTGCACATCTAAGGGAGGTGTGGGTTTTGTACTCTGTGTAGACAGAATGAACCCCCTCTTAAAATTTGAAAAATTTTATTTCTCTCATTACAAGGATTTTCAAGGACAGCAGGGCAGGCTTCCCAAGATGGCCTGAAAAATAGCTTGAGAGTGTAGACAAAGAGGATTGGCTTGGCATGTATATACATAACTCTGAGGGAAGAGAAAACAGAAAATGAGAGAGAGAAAGAATGTATATAGGTGCAAATTCATGAAAACTAAAGATAGAGACTAGAACAGAAAGGAACTTATCAAACTAATAAAGAGCATCTATAAAAAAGTTCTCACTAGCTTTATACTTAATGGTGAAAAGATTTATTATTTTCTTATAAATTAGACAATAACATAAATATATCTGCTCTCATGAGTTCTACCCAACATTTTACATTTTACTTGAGGTTTTACCCAATTCAATAAGCAAAACAACAAAAGCATCAAAAGCATATAATATTGGAAAAGAAGCAAATTGTCATTACTTACAAATGACATAATTATATACGTAGAAAATCCTATGGAAATTATCAAAAATGTTAATAAGATAATCTAACAAGCTTTGTTTCCATTTAAATATGAGCTATATTGTATTTCCCTATAGTAGCAACAAATAATAAAAATTAAGTTAGAAAAAATTCCATTAAAAGTAATGTCCAAAGTATGAAATATTTAGGAATGCATTTGACAAAAGAGATGCAATATCGCTAGTCTTGAAACTGGAAAGCACTGCTGAGAAAATTTAAAGGAGATGTAAATAGCTGGAGTAATATGACTTAGATGTCAATTCTCACCATCCAACTAATCTATAATCATCATATTCCTAGTAAACATCTTAGCATGCGACTTTGTAGAAATTGCCAAGTATATTTTACCAATTTTGTTTATAAACAAAGAAGCAAAATTTAAAAAATTAAAAAATTAGGGTGAAATCATAAAATAATACACACTCTTTACCACCTGATCTCACTCCAACTCCCTTCCCTCTGATATCCTCAAGTTTTTGCTGTCAGGTTCCAAAGATTTATTAGAATTTTATTTTATCAGTTCATTGGTTCATTTGCATTATTTTTTTAATTCCAGAAATAGTTGAAATCCTCTAAATATTTGCCTTTCTTCTTCTGACTTATACTTAGCAAATATTCCTAAGATCCTTCCATTTTATCACTAGTGTCAAGATTTAAACATTTTTTTATTACTGAGTGGTATTCCAGGGTGTGTGAATATATATATTGTACAATATATGCATATAAAATATATGTATATATTCACATACACAAACACACATATATATGTGTATATATGTGTATATATGTATATGTATATATTCACACACAAACATACACGTATATATACATATATGTACCAGATCTTCCATATTCATTCATCCATGAATGGTGATAAGAACATTTTAAAATTTACATTGTTAAAAAATATTGAAAAATAAGAACAAAGTTGTAAGGCACATATTTTCCAATTTTAAGACATTCTATGTTACATATTAACAATGAAGAAGACATAACAAATGCAATAATTAGTGAATGATAATCATAATTCAGGTATTTTTCAACAAAA
>RJWH01003476.1:122248-152654 GCA_004363575.1 Solenodon paradoxus
CCCCCCCCCCCCCCCGCCAAAAAAAAAAAAGAAAAAGAAACCTTTCCTGCATCCCTTTAGTTCATCCCCTCTTTCCCCTTGCCCTTTAAACCTCTAGTCCACTAGGGGGTGGGTTGCTTATTTTGGGCAGAAGTCCAGCCAAACACCAAGACAGAAATAGCTTGAGTCTTACCTGACAGTATTAGTCTCACCCTCACCCGTGCTTGGTTTTCTATGGTGATTGGTGGTAATGACCAGGCACTAAAAATAAGACTTGATAATAAGATCAATAAAATAAAATAGTCCAAAAATGGACTGATTTTTGGCAAAGGAGTTAAGGTGATTTAATGGTTAAGATATAGTCTTTTCAAAAAATGGTTCTGGAAAAATTGGATATTACATGCAAAAAGATACCATTCAACTTATACCTTACGCCATTCAAAAACTAACTCAATTATCAGAGACCTAACTGTAAAACCTGAAACTACAGCACTTCTAGATGGAAATGTCAGACAAGAATCTCTGAGACCTTAGGGCTAGGCAAAGTTTCCTGATAAGATGTAGAAAAGCATGAACGATAAAAAATTTAATAGAAGCATTGATTTTATTAAAATTTAAAACATCTGCTTTTGAAATTCATTGTTAAGATTTGAAAAGATAAGTTGCAGATTGGAATAGACATTTGCAAATACATATCTGTTAAAAAGTTTGTATTTGAAATATATTAAAAAACTCATACTAAATAATAAGACATACAACCATATTTTTTAATGACTGGAATAGTCATTTAACCAAAATAGATACATACATAGAAAATTAGCAGTGAGATGACATTGCTAGACATTAGAAAACACAAAATAGAATTATGATACATCACTATGCACATATCTGCTAGAATAAATGCAATTAAACAACTGATATTATGAGTTGTATTGGAAAGTATATGTGCAAATGAAAACCTATACATTTCTTGTGGGACTGCAAAATGGTTTAAGAAATGGAGAAAGAAACAATTTATTTTTGTAATTTTATTTAGTTGTTTGTGTTGGTTGTTACCTCAGGACTCAGGAAACGAACTCAAGCCCTTGGGATGTATGTGGACTGTGCTTCTTCAGAGGCAACTGAAGTGTGCTTGTAGAGGACTTTTTATAATAAAAGAACCCAACTTCCTATTAACTGGTGATTAGATAAATTATGGTTTTTTCACACAATGGAATACTATTCAGTAAAATAGAAAACTATGGTTACATGTAAAAAGATGGATGAATTTGAAATACACTAAGTGGAGAAAGAATCTAGATACTGTATGATATGACATTCTGCAAAAATGCAAACCTATAGGTACAGAGACTAGATCAGTGATTTCCAGGCACTGGGATGTGGAGAGAAAGGACTTTTACAGAGGTTCATGATTCATGAAGGACCTTTTTTTGAGGTGATCGAAATGTTCTATATCTTAATTTTGGTGATTACATGACATTATACGTTTGTCAAAATTTATCAAACTGTATACTTGAAGTGGGTGAACTTTATTGGATATATATTATACCTCAATATCACTGACTTAAAGGGAAGAATAAATTCAGAATTTAGTACTGTTTGTAAAACACATCATCCAATAGTCTACTCAGGCTGGCTAGTTCCTCTATCTTAAGTTACAATCACTCTAGTTCTATGCCTTCCTGCTCTACAGTATTTAAAGCCTAAACAAATAAATGTATCATGTAAGACCTGGTGCTAAGGGAAGCCTCCCTAGGTCTGAGGACATGGGAGAAATTCCAATTAACATAATTGAAGCTAATGCTATTTTAAATATAAATTACTAAAAAAATGTAGAATTGCCTGCTCTAAACTGCAAATGGACTAAAAAGAATAAAAAATTGAAGCTGAGAAATCTTCATGAAGAAAGATGATTATTAGAATTTTTATAGTTGAAGATGTGCTTGCATGAGAGCTTTGGGAAGAAAGATTGGTCCACCTCTCTTGCCTCTGGACATCAGGCAAAGAAATAACCCCACAGGAGAGTCAATCAGAGAGAACTTTGGAAAATACTAAAGAATTGTAGGAGGTGAGGCTATAGACAAAAGCAAATACTACAGCAAGGATAGAAGAATTCTTTCCCAAAAAAGACAGGAATGAGCTGCAGGAATTTAAGACTTTAGGAAAAGTATATTAAAAATAATGATCATAAAGACAAAAATGCTCTATAAGAAAACAATTCTTATTTTAAATGTAGTAAGATTACATTTTTGTACAGAAAATTAGGGTTAATCTGCTTTAATTTTTAAAAGAGACTTATTTTCCGGTGTGAAAAGCATATATTATCAAATCACAAGCCTTTCTAAGAGGATTTTGTGGCAACTTATCTTTCTTTTCTGAAGTACAGATTTATCCAAGGAAATATCTTTTATTGAGGAAAATGAAGTGAGATGGGTAAATCTTCAATTTAAAAATACTTTCACCAAGACATAATTAACTTGCATATGAAAAGAAATATGTCTTAATTATTTCTGCTTATTTTGAAAAAAATTCTCCTATATAAATACAATATCAGTCTCACATCATTTTTTAAGTTGAGATATAATCGTTAGTTTAAGGTATTCAGCATGTTGACTTGATGCATTCGTGTACCTTTATGACTAACACGTCTATCCATTTACGCAATATCATTTCTTTTTTTTTAAGAACAATTAAGTCTGATCTGTTAGGAGCTTTAATGTTTATAATAGAGTATTACTTAACTCTTAACACTCTGCAATGCTTAGATCTCTAGAACTAGTTGCAAGCTTGTAATTTTAAGTATTTCTTCAGTTCTCCCCACCTCCTGGCTCCCTGCCCCAGTCCAAATAGTAACCATTCTACTGTTTTTTGTCAGTTTGGTCCATTTAAGGTTCACATATTAGTGATATCAAACAATATTTGTTTTCGTATTGAAAAAAACTGCCAAAATGTCTTACTTTCCTATGCTTTTTCTCCCCTAGAAATTTTACAGTACATATCCTGTGTTTAAATATTTAATCCATTTCAAGTTAATTTTATGTGTGGTGTAAGAGAAGGTTCAAGTTTCATGTTTACACATATGGCAGTTTATTTATCAACAGAACTATCATTTCCTAATTGAGTATTCTTGACTCCCATGTCAAATACTGTACATACAGGGATTTACTTCTGGGATCTTGATTCTGGTCTTTTGTTTTAATTTTTTTTTGGTCTGTGTGTGTATTCTTAAGTCACTATCAGACTATTTTGTTTACTATCACTTTGCAGTATAGTTTGAAATCAGGAAGTGTGGTGACTTCACTCTTTTTATTTCTACTCAAGATTGTCATGACTATTCAGTGTCTTTTACGTTTTTAAATTTTCAAGTTGTTCTACTTCTGTGAAAAATGCCATTGTGATTTTGATAGGGATTTCACTGAATGTGAAGATAGCTTGCATAGTATGCCTTTTCATTTTATAATATTAGTTCTTCCGATCGATGAAGATGGGATATTTTTCCATTTGTCTTTGTCTTTTCAGTTTCTTTCATTGAAATCTTATAGTTTTGATATACAGATCTTTTATTTTCTTGGTTAAACTTTTTTCTTGGCATGTTATTGTTTTCAATGCTATTGTACGCTATTTTTTTACAATTTCTTTTCCAGGCATTTCATTCTTTGTGTAATGAAATATAGTTGATTTCTGTATGTTGACTTTATATCCTGCAACCTTACTTAATTCATTTATTCCAACAGACTTTTTGTCTTTAGTATTTCTATATTTAAGATCATATCATCTGCAAGTAATGACACTTTCATTTCTTCCTTTTTTATTTAGATACCTTTTATTTCATTATCTTGCTTTATTGCACTAGTTAGGATTTCCAATACTAGGTTAAATAGTAGTATTGCAAGTGGGTACCTTTGACTTGTTCCTAATCATAGGGGAAACTCAAT
This sequence comes from Solenodon paradoxus, assembly GCA_004363575.1. NCBI lineage: Eukaryota > Metazoa > Chordata > Mammalia > Eulipotyphla > Solenodontidae > Solenodon > Solenodon paradoxus. The sequence goes on from RJWH01003476.1 coordinate 126,163, forward strand.
CTCTCACTGCCGAGTATGATTTTAGTTGTGAATTTGTTGTATGTGGCCTTTATTACATTGAAATATGGCCCTTATATAACCAGTTTATTCAGGATGTTTATCATTAAAGATATATTCTTTTAAGTGCTGTTTCTGTATATTGGGATGATCATATAACTTTTATCTCTCCATCAGTATGATGCATCACATTTATCGATTTGATTATGTTGAACCATCCTTGCATCTCAGGGATAAATGATTTTTGGTTATCATAGTGATTCTTCTAATAGGTTAATGAACTCTATTTGTTAATATTGTGTTGAGAACTTTGCGTCTATATTCGTCAGAGATAGTGACCTCTAGTTTTCTTGTAGTGGCCTGACCCAACATTTATATCAGGTTAATTCTGTCATCATAAATAATGTTTAGAAGGGTTTACATCTTCTCAATTTTTTATAAGTGTTTAAGAAGTACTGACATTATTTCTTCTTTAAATATTTCATAAAATTCTCTAGTGTAACCATATGATCTTGTGCTTTTCTTCGTTGATTTAATCTCCTTATTCATTATTGGTCTGTTTATGCATGATTCATTCTTGTTAAATTTTATGTTTTTAGAAATTTACCTATTTCTTATAAGTTGTTTGATTTTTTATTTAGTTGTTTATAATAGCCTCTTGTGATATTAAGTAATTCTCTAGTATCAATTATAATGTTCCCGATTTCATTTCTGATTTTATTTGCATCTTGTCTTTTTCATTAGCTCTTAGTTTTTCTTAGTGCTTTTTTCTTAAAAGTTTACACCCACTAAATTTAACACTGATGTAATAATAACAGAGTTCACATTCAAATGCCCCAGTTACTCCTAAAACATACTTTTAAGCTATTTTTTATTTATTTCTTTTTAAAATCCTGGATTTGAGAAGAGATTTCTCATCTTTTCAGTCTTCATTTTCTTTTAGTCTTCTTTATTATAGACTATTTCTTGATTTCTGTTTATTTTTTATGGAATTGACATTTTTGAGGAGTCCAAGTAAGGTGTTTCATATAATGTACCATGATCAAGACTTGACTACTTGTTATTTCATATTAAGATTCAGGATAAGCACTTTTGGTGTGAATATTACAAGGGAGATGTGTATGTTCAGTTTCCTTGAGTCAGTGATAATCCAATGAAAATATAAATATATTTACTCATTTCTGCTATCCTATAATTCTTGAAAAATGGTCTTATTATTATCTCTACCAACATAAACCTGTTAAGGAAAGATCCACATTTCTTCTTTTTGTCCCTAAAGTGTTTCTTACTGTGGTAAAGAATCAAACCACTATGTAGGGAGAAATTGCGTGAATTATTTTTTTTCTGTGTGGTTAGTTTGTCTTTTTGATTCTGAGTTGAGCTCATTTTATTCTGCAGTTTTTTATTTTATTGTTTAATTATATTATTGCACAAATAAATTTTAAAGTGATTAAAATTCTGTTAGTCAAAAGATATAGTAAAGCAGTCTCATGTTTATTACGCTCTCTTTCATCTTATTTCCATCTGTCTCCTATCTGCATTAATATCTTCTTTATACTTTCCATGTTTGTGGCAAAAATGTTTCTGTGTGTCATTTATATTTACATCTTTATATATAAGACTTTTGATATGAAATATAAATAGACATTGTCCCAGACAAAGAAAAGCTAGAGGAGTGGACTGCCACTAGATTTGCCTTACAGGAAATGCAGAGGAGCTCATTTATCTAAACTGAAAAAATAAAGGTCACAAAATTGAAAAAAATCAATGGATATGCAAAACTGGTAAACAAAAGTCAAAATAGCATGTGAAAACTCTCATATATCAATAAAATCATCCTAAATGTAGAAGAACTGAACTCATCAAAAAGCAGCATACAGGAGCTGGGTGGATTAAAAAAATAAAACTCTATATGTTATCTTCAAGAGAGCCACTTAAACTATAGAGACAAACATAGACTTAAAGGGAATGGATAGAAAATGGTATTTCAAGCCAATGGAAAATTTCAAAAGACAGGAACTACTGTAATTATAACAGATTATAATTAAAGACTTTCAATCAGAATTGGTAACAAGAGACAAAGATGGACATTGTATAATGACAAAGGGATCAACGAAACAAGAAGACATAATTCTTATTAATATATAATCATCCAACATAGTTATCAGTCAACTATATGAAGCAAATGATAATAGACCTAAAGGGAGACAGTGACAGCAACACAATAATAGCAAGGTTTTAACACCCAACTTACAGTAATGGATCATCCAGACAAAATCAACAAGAAAATAATGGCTTTTAATGACAAATTAGAGATGAACTTAATAGATATTTTCAGAGTGTTCCACCCCAAAATAAAAGAATACACTTTCTTTTCGGGTGCTTATGAAACATTCTCAAGGATAGACCATATATTAGAACACAAAACAAGTCTCAATATATTTATGTGGACTGAAATAATTTCAAGTATCTTTTCAGTTCACAATGACATGAAACTAGAAATCAGCCAAAAGACAAACAAGGGGAAAACTGTAAATTTGTGTAGAACAATCAGCATGTTACTGAACAACAATTAACTCAATGAGGAAATTATAGATAAAATAAAAACAAAACCTAGAGACAAATTAAAATGAAGACATGACTTATCTGTGTCTATAAGATGCAGTGAAAACTGCATTAAGAGGTAAATCTGTTGCAAAACAAGCCTACTTCAGTAATAACAAATAAAAAAATCTAAGTTTACACCTAAAAGAACTAGAAAAAGAAAAAAGATGAAACCAAAAGTCAATATAAGGAAAGAGATAAAAATTAGAGCAGAAAAAATTGAAACAGATCAAAAAGACAATTCAAAAGATCAATGAAAACAGGAGCTGGTTCTTTGAAAAATAGGCAAAATGGACAAACCTCGAGCTAGATTCACAAAGAAGAGAGAGAAAATACAAGTAAAATCAGAAACAAAAAAGAAGTTACAACACATACTACAAATATACAAAAGATGACAAGATCACAAGAGAATATTAAATATACATTCTACATATACACACGCCTTAACTCTTCTTTCACAAAAGACACTATAATGTGTATATTCTTTAGTATATTAAATTTTCCTTGACAATATATCTTTGCAATTATTCCATAATAGTGAATAAAGACTTCCCTCACTCTTTCTTATTGGTGCATACTATCATGGGTAGCTATATCATGTTTATTTGACCAGTCTCTTAAGGATTCACATTTTGAATACTTCCAATATTTTGTGATTGCAAAATGTGTGAAAACAAATAATATCAAATAATATCATATAATCTGTGGAGAGTCTTTTAATAATGACAAAAAATTATTATCAGTAAAGATACACTCCACTATGTAAAAATCAAACAGAAAACTTAGCATGCCAAAACAGATGGGGAAAAAAACTGAGAAAAGGCAAATCGGCAGAAAAATGTGTGTCACCTACATCATAGTTATGAAAGTAATCTCTATAATGTATAACTTATTCTTATCATTTGAGGAAAAAAGGATCAACATCAAGTAGAAAAATAGCCTAAGATTTAAAAAGACAGTTCATAAAAAATGATGTACAAATGGGCCTTAAAATATATGAACAGGTGTCTTTAGCCTATCCTTTACCAAGAGAAATATAAATTGAAACTACACTAAAAATAATTTTTCACGTAACAGGCAGACAAAAATTCAGAAGCTTTACAAAACACAGATGAGAGGGCTTTGGAAAACTGGTATTTTCACATGTTGTTCATGAGACCGCAGAATGGCATGTACTTTATTGAGGGAATATGGCAATAATTAACAAAACTGTATATGTATATACATTTACCCTTTGAACCAGCAATGCCACATCAAAGAGTTTATCCTAAAGGTTCACCTGCACAAACATGTCTTAAAATTTAAAATGAACTATTTAAAAATGGCTGTCAACATTAGTATTTTCACTATGAGAGATGAATTGCATAATTTCCCTGAGTGAGTGCTGTTTTATGTCTTTTAGCAAAAACAACAGGAGAAAATTTTCACTTCTGAAAGTATAATAAGTAATGGAAAATACAGTTGTTTTTAACTTCTTTTGAACATACATTTCAGTTTGGTGTATGACTCTAGTTTTCATCTACTAATAACAGAAAATGTGTTTAAAACACTAGATTGACAAGCACCGTTTTGAGTGCTGTGCCAAACAAGGATGGGCCTGTAGTGTCCTCCCTTTGGTGAGGGTGTCCCTTACATCTCATTGTTCAAGGACTGTGGCTCCTGTAGATGGAGAGGCGTGCAATTGGTTGAAGACTGTTGTGATAGCCCTTCCAAAAATGTTTTCTACTTTGGTTCCTGTTTTAAAAATTCTTTTCCTCATAGTTTACTGAGAAGAGGAAACTAAAATTTGTTGTAAGACAGAGAGAACGACCGTTTCATGTAACTATTACATCAATGTAATAGTACACCCTAACAAACAATAATATATTTATTTGCTCTTGATCCAACCAGGTACATAGGAAAGAGACTATTCCTTGATGAAGTCGAGTTTTATATTCTTCATTCATTGCTGTCTTTAGATCTTTATCTGCCTTCTACTTTCTTAGCTTTACCCTCCAAAAATATCTTCATTTCCTGTAACAAATGACCACACTCACATCATGTAGAAAAGTGAGAGCCCATAGGCCTCTTTAAAAATTTTGAGCTGTTTTTATCCATTTTAATGTAACCCAGTGATACTTTGTTCAAAGCCATTCTCTTAAAACCTTTTTGGGTTTCCTAGGAATATTTGGAGGAGGTTTACTCTATTCACTAAAAGCCTCATTCATAATTCTGAAAAGAAGTCTACTTTGGGTGACTCAAGCTACTGTAACAGAATATGCTTAAGAATGTAGAAGTCATGTTGTTGAGCTGAGAGTGTGTAAGCGACTGCCATAAATCTTTCAGAGATCTTAGCAAGCATCTTACATCCTTGGTTTGCTTTTTATCCTGAGGCCATATTTTACTTGGTGTATCCTGGATTTGATCTTTGCCACACAGCAATTTCTCATTTTGAAGATCTTTTGCTCTCTGGAGAGCCTTTGTCACTTCCTGAACATTTTACTTGCATACTTGATACTCTTTTTCTTCAGCTCATCTCCTTCGCAGTATCCAAAGAAGCCAAATAGTCCTTTAAACATTCTGTCCACAAACGTTAACCAAATTCACAAATTCAATCACATTTCTGTCCTTTTCAATTGGCAGACACAGGTATTGCTGAAACTCTACAGGATTGTCCTCTATCCAAATTCCATTAGCAATTTCCTCAGTGCTATGCCAGGTTCTACTCAATGTTTCCTTGTCATTGCAGTTTTACCCCCTGAATTCATTCCAAATTCCAATTACATGTCTTAGGGTTTTATACATTTACTTTATACATTAACTTAGCTTAAAAACAATAAAGTAGCTTCAATTACCAATATTTGTTTGTATTATCTATTGTCATATAAGAAAACACCCCAAAGCCTAATGTCTGAAGACAGCAATGATTTATTTGCCCATGTTTTGCAGTAAGTATAAGGTGTGGTGAGCTTGGATCGCTTCTGCTCTGTTTGACTGCAGTCACTCATCCCATAAACGTGTGCACTATGTCTCACCTGGATTACAGTCTATTTCTTGTGCTTAGTAGATGCATTATGAAAATACACGTTGAATTGAATTGTATTAAATTTCTCCACACAGATAATTAGACAAGGAAAATTCTTTCCATTTGTGCACTGTACAATTTTGATCCTCAAAATAAACACTAAAATTGCCAAAGAACAGGGTGGTAGAAAGAAAAAAAGAAAACTAAAATAAAGAACTCAACCAGTTCTCGGGAGATTTCTCAATTGCTCTCATTTATAATTTGTATGACTATCAACCATTCTTCACCTCTCAGTTTTTCTCTTTTTAGGATACCCATATACACACCCTGGGTCCCCTATAGGAATATATTAATAAAAATATGATTATAACTATAAAATATTTTAAAAACTCTAAAGCCTTGCCCATTGATATGTTACTCGAGGGCAGGAAACTTTTTTACTCAACCTTTTTGAATTCCAAGTTTCCTAACACAGTACAAGATGTACAGTTTGGGTTCTATAAAAGTTTTTTGAATTAAATTTGCATGTTATGTAAATTGAGTTTTTTCCTAATCCATATTAGTTATTTAGATGCCCCTACATCTGGATCAAAAAGTAGTAGGTCTTCAATGAATGACTTTTTGTCATTCATTGTTTTAAATTGAAACTAGTATCCCAACTGTCTCAGCAACAAACCCCCAAATACTCTCCATCTTTCTTATTGTATTCTATCTTGGTTACTTGCCCTTATATTTAGATCTTTATCTTGCTCTTCTTTATCTTGCTCAACTGAAGTTGTTGTTCTCAGTATGACTTTTCTATTCCTCCTTCAGTACAGTTCAGACATCACGTTATGTAGGTGCCCTATCCCATGCTGCTACTGACCTTAGTGTACACAGCTCTATTCATTTGGCTTCTTCAAGAGGACCTGCAGACAATAATTGGAGGTGATCCCAGGGTGGGAAAAGGAATAAGAATGTGAGACAGAAAAGCATCCATTCTTAAGCCAGTGTAACCAGTTTGAGATGAGACCTCAATTGCATAAGAGAACCTCAGGAGAACAATGTAGAATATCTGCCTTAGAGTTATCCCATCTAAAGCCTACAGGAATTGGGGATTTATTTGTCCACTTTTTTTAGTCATTTATAGAAGACTAATGGTGGGAAGGGGGTTATTGGTATTTTCTGGAGCTTCCATCTTTACGTACCCTTGGACTGGGTCAACTCCAGCTGAGGAACTTGGGTGGTTATGTCATTGTGTACAATAGCATTCAGATGAGACACTGCCTCCTCAGATGGCACTCCCTCCCTCTATCTTATCCCTGGACTTATGAGAACTCCTGTTTGAATAATGTGTATTTCTCCTCATGTCAAAACCTCTTCAGTGTGACTCACCTACAGCTGAGACAGCTGCGCTTTAATATTACTTCTTTTTGCTCAAACATAAGTACTTTCCCAGTGAAAAATCCTCAAAAGAATCGGCTCCAGTAACAACCAGTACATACACATGTATGTCAGCTTTGAGATTTTCATAGAGTAAGCGGCTGCAGTTTCTGGGAGAAAAAAACAAAGCACAAGAGGCTGTGGTTACCATTTAGGTCTTTCTCCTCCAATCACTGTGCTATCCACAACCTGTTTTTCTTCTCAGGCATAAGAATAATGAAGCATTTTGCTAAACATTTTTCTCCAGCCACAGTATCCATCTTGTTCCTTTACAGGTCTTTCTGTCAGGGATTTCCACATGATTTACAAGCAGACTGCCTTACCGGACTGCACTCCAGCAGGCACAACTTATTTGTAACACTGTGATAACTTGTTTGTAGTCTTCTTCTTCCCTTGGGATGGACCCTTCATTGCTAATCATCCTTTTTCCCCACACATTTGACCAGCTTTCCCCTTGATTGGAGTCTTACCTCCTTGACCCAACTTTGTCTTGTTGACTCCCCAGGGTCTCCTTTCTCTCACTCTTCATAACCCCATGCGTATATTTCTCTCATCCAGCCAATGCTGCATGGCATGATGGAATGTACCATATGGCCTATTCTGTCAAGTGGACTCAGAACACTTTGGTAAAGGAAAAAATAGTAAATATTTAGGGAGTGGGCCATGTGTTCCCTGTTGCAACTATTTAGCTCTATCATTATGAAACAGAAGTAGCAATAAATAAGGCATAATGAATGAAATGTGTTTTGATAAAACATTTTATCAAACTAATGAGTGACATTTGGCCTGAAGACCACAGTGTATTGACCTCAGGCTTATTATCAACAAAGAAAATATCAACTTTCTTTTAGAGTGGCTGATACTCAAAAAAATTGAAATGCTATGATTTGTGTACAAGAAAATAAACTGCTATTCTAATCTCTTCTGAGTTATTTGGTGGTAAAAGCAAATAGATTTTTATACTAGTATATGAAGGAATTTATATGGTCTCCTCATGAATAGACTCCTCACTAATTTTTTTAAGCAAAAGGATTCAGAGTAAAACTTTCAATCAAAAAAAATCTGAGAACTAAAGTCGATATTTGAATTCTGATTTTTAGTTTCTTTCTTTATGTGCAGACACCTGCGGAAAATAAAAGCGTATAGATAGATTTTTGAAAGAATTTTTAAAGAATTTTTGGTTTAGAACAAAATTAAAAAGAGGTACAAAGATTTCCTATATGTCCCTTGTTCCCACGCATGCATAGCCTCTGCATTATCAATATAACTCACCAGAATGGTACTTTTTAATAAATATTGTTACTTTTTAATCACCTGAAGTATGTAGTTTACCAGGTTTCACTTTTGGTGTTGTACATTCTATGGGACAAATGTCTAATGACATGTGTTCATAATTATGACACTGTACAGAGTATTTTTCACTGCTCTAAAAAGCCTCTGGGCTATCTCTGTTCATCTTTCCCCTACCTCCCAGACCCTGGTAACCACTAACCTTTTTAGTGTCTCCATATTTTTGATTTTTTTGAAAATACCTTATTATAGGAATAATATAATATGTAGTCTTTAAGATGGGTTCAATTCACATATAAATATTCATTTAAATTCTCTCCCTGTTTTTTCATGGATTGATAGTTCATTTCATTTTTCAGAGCTGTGTAATATATCATTGTCTGATTCTGTTTTATTTTATCCATTCACCTACTGAAAAAAATACTTGTTTCTTCCCAGCTTTGACAGTTAGGGGTAGAGTTGCTATAAAAATCTTTGTTCAAGTAATTTTGTGAACATAAATTTCCAACTCCTGAAGGTAACTATCGAGTAGCATGATTGCCGGATTACATGGTAAGAGTCTGTTTAGTTTTGTAAGAAATCACCAGACTGTCTTCCAAAATAGAATGAGGAACTTTCTCTTAAGAGTTTCATTCTAGCTGTTATGTGAAGAATAGTCTAAAGAGGTCACAGACACAATGCGGGGGACCAGTTCAGAGACAAATCTCAAGAGTCTAGGTGACTAGACTGTTAGATGGGGAACTGATTAATACTTGCCAGATTATTAATATAATTTGAGGAGAAATTTGATAGGGGTGTGGAATGTAAGACAGAGAAAAATTTAAATGAATTCTAAATTTCTTGTCATATCAATTGGGAGAATGGTAGTCTCATTTTTAGAGATGGATAAGATGCAAGAAAGCAAGTTTGGAGGCAGAATGGTTCATGCTAAGTCTGAGAATCCAAATAGACACAGAAACCAAACATAGATATTCAAGTAGTTGTACAGTTAGATGTACAAATAAGAAGTTCCAAGAAGAGATATCAGGTACAATTTGGAGGCACCAGAGTAGAGGTGATATTTATTGCCATGAAATCATTAAAAAAAGGTAACTGAATCCAGGTATTTTAATAGTTAGTGGTCAGAGAGATGCATATCCAATAATGAAGATGGGGAATTTATTGTCAGTGAAGTGAGAAGAGAATCAAAAGTGACTATAGTCTTCTAAGCTATGTGGGAAACTGCTTCAATGTTGTCAAATGCCTCTGTTAAATGAAGTAGGACTGACATATAACCCCTGGATATGACAATATGGAGGTCAGGGAAGATCTTGAGAAGAGCTGTTTTGATGGGGAAGCACTGAACGCACATCAGTACAAGAGGAATGGAGCAGAGTAACTGGAGCCAGGGGTAAAAAGGACAATTTTTTATAAGAGATTTGCTGTAAAGAGAAGCAGAATAATGTGATTTTAGTAGGAGGGGCAATATTTATTTGTATGCTGGTGGGAATGATCTGATAGAAAGGGAAATTTGATGATCTAGAGGAAAAAAGATAGTCTTTGAATAGACAAGAGAGGTTGGTAATCAGTGCCCAATGGGAAGGGCTGGCTTTCAGTAGGGCATCAGATCATTTACATGTAGTAATAGGAAATAAGGCAAATAATATGAGCTTTGATATAGGTGGGTGAGTAGCTGTTTGGAAGCTTTGGACAATTCTCTTCTGATAACTTTTATTGTCTCAAAGATATAAGAAGTAAAGCCATCAACGGAAAGACAACAGGACTGGAGTTGTTGGAATTTTGAGAACTTGTAAAATCTAGAAAATACAGGAAATGGAAAATTGGTTATATTGGTACAAAGTGAATGCTGGGTGAACACGTTATCTGACTTTTATTCCTATCGCTCAGAAAACCCTTCTGAACTGGTGTAGTGTAGATTAAATCTTACTCATACCTCCAACATTTTCTCCCCACATTTCTCAACTGCCCTTCTGGTTAGATTAATGAGACTCTTAAGTTTTAAGCAATTATAAATAGCATGTGAGTTGAAGTGATATGTGCCACTTTGAAGACTGGCCCCTGCTCCATGCTGTGTCCATGCATGTGATCTTTCTCACATAGACATGTGTCTCAGAAGTTAGAAATAAAACTGTATAATCACATGATAGAAGGGGCCGGGATCCCTGAATCACCCCTGGAGCAGAGTCACCCTGAAGAGCTATCTGATGTCAAACTGTGAGGTGAAGACATACTGAAATTTGGGAATACATGTATCTCTCTCATTTGGGAGAAATTTACCTATAAACTGTCATTCTCTCTCTCTCCTGCCATTTTAAAGTTTATGTGGAGGTCTGGGCATAGAGGTAATAAGGGGGAAAGTGTAGAAGAAAATAGTAGTTCCAGGGCAATAAAAGACTGAATGCTACACATAATTTTGTTTTCTGAACAAGTTTCTTTTATTGCACATTTCAGGGAGACTTAAGATAGATGTACCAGTAAGTATATATTCTAATCTAACTCTCTTCAGTTTGTTATTGGTTGATTTTTTTTTTCTTCATAGGGATTTTTTATTTATTCTGAAATAACTTCAGATTTATAGAATGTTGCAGGAAAAAGAAAAAGAATCTCTGTAGACTCTTCATATATATCTTAATTGTTAATACTTGTATATGCAAGTGTTCAGTTACTGGCAGAGTAATGCCCTGCCTACGAGGTAGTCTAAGGAAATCATGAGAAAACACAGGTGGCAAATACATGACCTTTATTATAGTTACAGTAGGGGTCCATTGGCATATCTCCACCTCATCAATGGTAATCTGTTGGGCGGGTTTCCAGAAGTTACCATGTGGTCTGCAAGGTAATGGGGGCTCTTTTAAAGGAAATACCAGCAGAAGGAGAGTAGTGAGTAGGCAAGAACAGCAAAATTCTAGAACAGATCATCTCAGGTACAGGCAGTGCCGGTGGAGGCAGTCATGCTCCCAGAAAGTCCATCAGTTTCACTCAGGTCTATGCTCAAAGCTGGCCAGTCATTGAGCCCACTTTCAATATTAGGCATAGGTCATGTTCTCACACTCTACAATACTTAATCACATGTGCTTTGTTATTTTTTTCTCTACATATAAATATTTGATTTTTTAAAGAATAATTTGCAAGTAAAGTACAAGTATTAGTCCTCCTAAATCTGCCATGTGCATTTCCTAAGAACAAAGACATTTACTTACATAAACATAGAGTATTAAAATTAAGAAAACATCATCAATAAAACACGGCGACAATATAAAAGCCTAATTCATATAATTCAAATGGTTTATATTTATAGCAAGTACATGTGTGTATGTATATGAGCATGCACAGGTATGTATGTATATTCCTACCCATTCCCCAATTCTGGATATAATGTAGGATCAAATGCTGATCAAATATTGCATTGATTTTTAATATCTTCAGTCTCCTCTAAATTGGAAGAGTTTCTCAGTCTGTCCTTTATGAACTTGATAGGGAACTTACTTTGTAGACTGTCCTTTGCCATGGAATTTTCTGATGCTTCTTCATGGTTATTTAGATTATGCATTTGTAATAGTTAAATTTATATGTCAACTTGACAGGTTCATCAGGTGTCCAGATAGCTGGTCAAACATTACTTTTGGTGCACCTATTCTGGTGTAATCTCCAGGAGAGATTAGCATTTTAATTGGAACACTGAGTAAATCATATTGCCCTCCCCAGTGAGGGTGAGAATCATCCAGTTCATTGAGCATCTGAATAAAACAAAAAGATGGAGAAGAAAGAATTTGCTTTCTCTCTTTCTGTCTAACTATTGAGTTGTCGTTTTGCTGGTACCCGGTTTTCTGGCCTTCAGACTCAGACTGGAATAGACCAACAGCTCTTCAATTCTCAGGCCTTCAAAGTATACAACTAACTTTCTTGGGTCTTCAGTGTGTCAATGGCAGATTATAGAACATCCCAATTTCCATAATTGTGTGAACCGATTCATTATTATAAATATAATATGTATGTTTATAAAAAATCACAAGACTATCATAGAAGTGACGCTGCACCCTTCTAAGTGCATAATATTAAAAAGGCTCAAAATAGATCACCCCAAAACTCTTTAGAGACCCCACGCTGGTTTGCATATTACTTTGAGTTAAAAGGGCAGTCTTGGAGGAGAAATCATCATCACTCCCTAAGTTTCTCCCTTTCCCCTAATCAAGAAGAATGTAGTTTGGCAAAGTAAATAGATTTTTACTTTCAGAGTAAATGAGTTCTCCCTCTTCACTTCATGAAGACCCCTCCTTTCTCCCTGACACCCCAAGCCACCTTTCTCATACTTCAGTATGTGAATCTTTGGTTTCCCTCAGTTACCTCAGAATTTACCACTATGTAATTATCCATATGCAATCTATTAAATTTGGGGTTTTCTCTTATTAATGGTGTCTAGTGTTAATTTGTTTGATATTCCCATCTGTGAAGAACCTCAGAGTGTTGGGGGAATTTTCCCTTTATCCCCACAGTAACAAAAGGCACATGATAAAATGTGTTCTAATTTTGCTGTTAACTTTGATCATCTGGTTCATTTGCCTCCTCCTGAACTTCATAAAAATAGAATATAATCTTTCTTTTCTAGTGTATCTCACTTAACGCTGTTATGGATTCATTTGGTGTGTGTATGTGCATCAAAATATTTCACTCATTCCCATTGCTGATATGGATAAACACTATACGGATAGATCAGAACGTACTGAACCATTTTTTTATTTTTATGAGAAATTCCCATTTAAAATTATAAATAATACTACTATAAATTCTTTTTATGTATTTTGATGAATTTTTACTTTTTATTGGGTATGTATATCCAATTACCTGCAATGTTTGTCATTTATAAGTTCAGGAAATTTTCCAAAGTGATTATACCAACTTACATTCCCACAAATAGTAGCTGAGTATTCTTGTTCCATATATTTGCTTAAACTAGTGTAGCCTTTTTTATGGCTAAGTAGTAGCATTTCCTTGATGGCAAGTGGAATCAAGTATATTTTTGTATGCCTATTATAATTTTTATTTTTCTGTGATATGGTCCTAAGTTTCTTTACTACTTTTTAAACTAGATTCTCTTTTTATTATTTATTTGTAAGAGTTCTATATATATCTTGGCAATTCAACCTTAGTTAAATATATGATTTGTAAGTATTTTCTGCAGTCAGGGGCTCGTGTTTTCACCTCTCAGTGATTCCTTTTGATAAGTATAACTTAATTATGTTTGCAAAGACCCTATCTCCATATAATGTCATATTCTGGAGTGTTAGAATTTAGGACTTCAACACATGAGTGGGGTTGGAGTGAATGCAATTTACCCATTCAACACATCTTTAAAGATGTCATTCTGTTTTCTTCTAGAATCCTTTGTTTTTTTTGAGAATTCCCTCAACTCTAATTGCTACTCTTTTCAAGGTAAAAATGTTAATTTTCCTCTGGCTAGTTTTCAGATAATTTCTTTGCCTTTTGGCAGCTTATTTGAATGTATCTAGTTTGTGGTTTTTTCAATCTTGGAATTTATATAACTTTTGAAAGCATGAATCGATGTCATTTTAAATTTATGGAATATTCTCGACCATAATCTCTTCTGACTTATTCGCTCTCTTTTCTTCAGTCTTCAGTTACATACTCATTAGATCTTTTCACTGAACTAATATACCTCTTGCAATTTTGCTGTTTTCATCTTTTTCTTTTTTTGCTTCAATATGTTTGTTCTTTATTTGCCTACCTGTCAATTTACTGATCAGACCCTCTGCTGCTTTTAGTCTGCTATTAAACCTATCTGTTCAATTTCTAATTTGAATTACTGTATTTTTCAATACTAATATATATATATTACATATTTTTATTGACCTTAGCTTTTTGTTAAAATTATTCATGTTTTCTTTCTTTGATATTTCCATCCCAATTACTTCAACTCCATTTCTAATAACTCCAAAATATGAAATACATGGATATGTTTTAATTGCTCTTTTTCTTTGGAATGAGGATTTGGTTCTATTTTCTGAAATGCATAGTGATTTTTGGTTAGTATCAGATATTGTCAATGAAATATGGAGACTCTTAATGATGATATTGTATTCTATAGGGAATTTAATTTTCACTTTCAGAAATATAGTATGAGAATTGAAAATGAATCTCATTGTCAGTGCTCCAGTTCTGGTATTTTTTACTCTGCCATAACCCTTTAAGTGGTCTCATAAAACATCTTTTGTTGTTGGCCCAGGACAGTTCAACTTGGGAAGTTCAGAGCTCTAACTTTGGTCTTTCAGCTCCTGGAGAATTTTTAATCATCTTAGCAAATATATTCTGGATTTTCAGAATCTCTCTGTAAATTTGTACATCGTTGGAGTTGGCAGATGCCTAGAGAAGAAGTTCCACATAGACTGTCTGGTTCACTTGTCTAGTTACTTTTTCCGTAGTATCCTGGCATCCTAAGTCCTGGATGTTCTTGTAGACGTCACAATCCAGTGAAACTGTTGCAGGGAAATTAGGATGGGATGCCACATATTTGAAATCTCAACAGTTCTGCAAACTTCCAAAATCAATATGGGACCAGATGGAAATGGAGGCTGGAGAACCCCTGACTGGATGGAACCACAAAAGGGCGTGGAATTCCTTTTGGCAGAAGAGGTTTTTAGAACTAAAAGGAGAAATCTCTCAGAATGGCCCTCTTTCTAGCTCACCTGAAACCACCTTCAGTGCTGACCTGGTCTTTGATGGTTTAAAAGTGCTCTCTTCTATTCCTCTGGCTAAAGAAGGGGCATACACTTAGTAATCTCATAGCAATCAGGGCAATTCTCCCAGCCCATGAGGTCTCTATCCCTCATACTATTTCTCCTGCCTTCTTTCTCTAACAAATCTATAAAACGTACTTCTGAATGCCTCAGGAATTCTTTCTTGAATCATGTTGCTGGACTCCATTTCGCCCCAGTAACAAAACCCCTGCAAGCACTAGCCCTGCACTTTCAAATATGGTAGTTGTTAACCATATGTGACTGCTGAGCACTTTAAAAATGGCTCATCTGAATTGGCATGTATTGTAAGTATAAAATATACACCAGATTTTAAAGTTTTAGCACAAAAACGTGAAATAGTTTATTAATTCTTTGTATACCATATACATGTTGAAATAATCTATTGGGTTCAGTAAAGTATGTTATGAAAATTAATTTTGCCTGTTTCTTTTTACCTGTTGCAATGTGGTCATAGGTCATGTAAGTTTATGTGGCTCACTTATTTTCCAATTAGACAGTGCTGTTCTAAGCTACTGCTTTCTGTTTGGCCTCCATCTCCATAGTATGATTTGGCCTCAAAGGGATAAAGTGACTTCAGATGTAAAGCTTTCGTCAGTGTGTTTCCTTTTGCTCGAGAATTGCAGTTGCTCAAGTTCTGACTGCCTTGGTAGCTCTCCAATGCCATTAAGTCTGTCTTTTCTTCCATCCTTCCTTCCCACCCTCCCTCCCTTCCTTCCTTTCTTCATTCCTCTCTCTCTCTCTCTCTGTCTCTCTCTCTCCGTTCATCTACAGTTCTTGATAGTGACATACACTAATACCACCCATAGATCATAGTCCCAAGCAAAAATTATACATTTAATTATTTTCAAGAGGTTTTTGACAGATGTTATCAATGTCCCCATGTATCTCCTGGACTTTATCATTCAGCATGGTGCTATTAATTCTAACTGCTGATATCTGCATTTTTTTTTTTTTTTTTTTTGCCTGTAAACTTTTTAATGGAATCACACAATATTTCTATTCTTACTCCTGTGGCAACCTGGAAGCATTGAGAAATTAACCTATGTGAGCAGCCTCAACCACAGACTATTGGGAGCGGGTAGACACAAACTGCTGTTCCTCCTTCCTCAGGAGAGCAACACCAAGGGTCTGTGCTTTGCGGTGTCTTCTAAGTTTCCCCAGGAATTAAGCCTATTTGGCCAATATGAAATCTGTTTTAAACATGCCCATTCCTGGCTGACTTCCTCTCCTTGTTTTACTTCCCCACCCTCTTCCAGTGTTCCCAGAACCTGCCACATAAACCACTTGTAACTGAATTGTCTCCAAAAGTGCGTGTGGGAACCCAAATTAAAACAAGTTAAAAGTACTTTTATGAAATTCAACTTCTTTGTTTTTAATTCCTTAAACCTAATACTTTTACTTAATGCTTTACTTTATAAAACGAAATTAGTTAATTTGCATAAAATGCAATGCAAATATCTGAAGAATATAGTTTCAAGAGTTTGAGCAAATGCTTACCTCTGTATAATCTATGCCCTGATTAAGATGGAGAACATTGACCATTATCTAAATTTCCCTTATGGACCTTTCCATAATCCAGTCATGATAGAAATTAGGATATGCCAGACTCCATGTAGTGTATATTCATGTGTCTTGCTTCTTTCTCTTAACATGACATCTGTGAGAATCATGTAGGCTTTTCTGAGTCAAAGTAGTTGTTCTCCTCTTCATGGTTGAGCAGTATTACACTGTATGAGTGAATTTACTTAGTTTGTTCATCCATCCTATGAGTCCTTTTGAAAACACATGCTGTCATTTTCTTGGATAAATACCTAAAAGTGAAATTGCTAGAGTATAGGGTAGACATATGTTTACACTTTTTAAAGTAATATTTTCCACAGCAATATTGAGGCTTATAGTTGTTTCACATCTCCACTTCTCATTTAATGCTGTCATTCTTTTTAGTACTAGCCATTCCAAAAGAGGTGTACTTGTATTTCACTATGATTTTAATTTGAATTAAAACCATCTTTTATAAGCAGATTTTTATTGTGTGATAACAATTTTATCTTATGTTCAAAGTTACTGTTCATATCTTTGATCCTTTATATAGATTTATATATAAATCTGTATGTGTATGTTGTGATGTATATGTTTATATAAGTGAATATTTTCTTCAGTTTGTAGCTTTCCTTTTCATATTTAATGGTGTATTTTAATGAGTAAAAGTATTAGTTTTCATGAAATTCAACTAATACTTTCTTATTGCTAATATTCTTTGTGTTCTTTGTAAAAAATCTAGTGAATATACTTGTTATTCAAAACTAGTTATTGTCACTGTAAAAGCCTTACTTTTTCTTAAAAGCTTCTGACTTGGAATATGTCTCCATTGCTTGATGTTTTGTGTTACTTTAGTTAGAATTTTCTCTCTTTCTTAGTTCTAGTCACAAGAAACCCAATCTCAGACACACCACATGGCTGGTAGTCTAATAAAATGTCTCTTACTTGTAACTCTCTCATCCTTATAATTAGTAGATGTTTCCCCCAGATTCTGGCAATAGACAGTTTGGAACTTCCACTTTCCATGTTGTTATGAGTGTACGTTTTTCTGGTCTCTCATAGGTAGTTTAGTAGGAATTTGGGAAAGGAACTCTTTCATAAAAATTGTACCTGCAATCAAAATCTTTTATATTAAAATATAAGGAGATAATTGGATTAAAAAAGATTATAACCCACATTGTATAAAATTTTGGGTATTTTTTAATTTAAAAATATCATTCTCTTCCAATGAGTATTTTCAGGCAATACGTGATTTGTCCCAAGTCATAAACTAAATGGGCAATCATGTATAATTGCTTAGGTAAAAAAATGGCTGCCCCTGAAAAGCCTATAATTCGCCATTTCTAAGTTGTGGTGAAATAGACTCTACTGCCTTTTTAGAACAATAGCTGTGAACTGCAACCTCTGAGACAGTGACGTGGCTTATCTTTCCTTTAAAGGTGAGTGCCACCTCCAGACTATCTTCTTATGACCTCCTCTAAGCATTGATGATTTAGGAAGTAAATATCCGATGCCTTCAAAATTTAAGCTGAGACTCAAGAGTCTATAAACAAAAGAAACCAGTTAGGGGAAAAGGAGGGCATGTCAAGTAATAAAGCTCCACTAGCTCTCAAGTAACTCAGTAGTCTGTGTTGTTAGCCTTTAAGTATCTCATTTCTCCTGTCAACAAAAGGATGACTTTTCTAAACCCTAGTGTTAACAGGAGCTGAACGAGGAAGGCCTTTCCTAGTAAATAAATATTTCAGATTTATAGTGTTTCTCGGTGGGGCATTTTCAACCGGTAACAAATGATTTATGGCAAATTTTAGTGGGCTTTCTTGTATGGCAAGAAGCATTTTAGAGAAAAACATCAACGCAGAGAGCCAACCATATGCCCAAGGTTGTATGGCCATGAAGTATAAAATTTGGAAGCTAAACTGTGACTACTGCATCCAAAATGGGTCCCTCACTATCCACCCTCCATCCGCTATGTCAAGCGTTTAACCTTCTGGAAACTTTGGCCCAGCATTGGTTTAAAACTTCCTAATGGCTAGAACTGTAAAGCACAAAAGCACAAGAATGAATGGCTTCCTCTAAGGTCTAATGGGAAGATATATATCTCCTAATATGGTACCTGAAATTAGCACAGATTAAGACACAGAAGATACCTGTCAAAGTGCAAATATGATTTGGCAGAGGATAAATGCTAAATAATGGTGAACAGTAATACTTCAATGAACTGATTTCTTAGAAATTAGATACTCACTCTTTTAGCAGAGTCCTGAGGAAATGGAAATATAGCTGGCAGTTGGGATAAGATAAGAGTGATTGACCAAGAACTGGAGTATGAGTCTCTAAGAGAGGATTTTAATCTGATAGTTAATTTATTTACAGGAGGTTCTGTGGTCAAATTTATCAGCCTTTCCCATCTATTCCTTTTTTTGATTACATTTATCTAAGCAAGAAGCCAAGGGATAGCCCCAAAGCTAGCATACCACAGAGTAAAAAGTAAGTTACGGAGGGCTTAACAGGGATGGGAAAGATGTAGTCATTATTTCTGAGTCCCGGACTTGTATGTTATAATGCAAAACAAAATGAACGCTATCAACTATCAGGAGAGGCCTGTTGGAAGCATCCCCACACCCGAAGTTGACTGCACATGTGCCTCTCAGCTCCGTCTGCACCGAGCAGTCTCAGTGTGGGGAGAGAGTGAGGGTTTGGCGACTGCCTGCCGTTCTCTGTAACGTTAACCAGAATTGGGATTCCAGACACATGATTCCAGACTAGTCATCGGGGAGGAGGAATATAAGGATCACAATGACACGTGAGTGACAGCCAGAAAGCACAAGGAGAAGAGCTGTGCACAGGATTTGGGCAGAAAAGGAGAACAAATGGGAAAAATTTATTTTGCAACTGTTTGGCTTTGACATGGCCGGGCAACTGCTACTTGACCACTAAGCATAGTTAAAAACAACAACTTACTTTCTCTTAAAACATTAACAATTCTAATCATTCAACCGAGTGAGTGCCTACTCAAAGGTGCCTACATTACGTTTTTTGAGACTTCAAGCTTGAGATTCTGTATTAAATTCTATGGCTTTTTCTAGGTCTAAAACAATATAGCTGTGAGATCGAACTATGCATCATCATTATAGATATATAAACCAAAATCTTCCTGCTGGGTCAAAAAGAAACTGAAATATAATCTGATAAGGTCACCGCAAATATGTTTTAATGTTATCTAAACTTAGATAACTATGGTGATGGAGCACTCACCTTATCTCATTCCTTTTGGGATGAACTTCATTCCTAGGAAGGTCTAATTTTTTATATCTTCCATCCATAGTCTATGCTTTGGTTGCACAAAGACAATCTCATTTTTTTTCTTTAAAATATTTCAGTATCAGGTCCACCCTGGTGGAGTAGTGGTGAGGTCAATCACCTCTGATGGATGATTCAAGTTACAGGTCTGGAGAGAACAATCGGTGTGAACAGATAAATGAAGATAAATTAAAATGTTTCTTCCTCCTCTCAATTCCTTCCTGCCTCTGCCTGCTCACCTTCATTCCTGTCTACACATTTCCTTTATCAAAAAAATTAAATATCAGTTCTCAAAATCTCTGAGACTTGAATAGACCAAATGCTGATGTCCCTTGATCAATTTTCCTTATATGAAAAGACATTGATATAATTTTAATCTCTTTTTCTTATGTTAAATTATCTTTCTGGAAAAGTTACACTTTTAATTATTAAACATTAATGGGACAATTTTTTAAATAGAGTTATGACAGTATGTAGGATTCCAACTGTAAAACTAAAATGTGTTTTAAAAAAGTACAGTCACTTTTACATGATCAATAATTACCTTCAAGAATATGCTCTCCTAAGGAAAAAAATGATATGATTACCTGTAGGCAAATATTTACTCAACTTTAAGCAGAATAGCTTACTTATTCATTAAATAAATCTTATCTCTACCAGACCCTGTGCTTTGTTATGGAGATTTAGGGGTAAAATAAGATGTAGCTGTATCCTCAAGGAGCTGTTCTTGAAGAAAATGAAAGGAGAACTGGCAGTTAGGAGTTCAGTGTGCTCACAGTTAGAAAAAGGTATGCATACTGTTACATGGAAAAGGAAAACCATCTTAACAAGTCACAGTGGTGAGAGGAACAGTTATCAGGGAAAGTATGTAGGATTTAGCTAATGTAGTAAGTGGACCGTGGTGGTGGCATATTTGACAGAGTCAAGTTGTCAAACTTCCCTGGAACTACTGGGATCAAGTTCTGCAAATGAGCTATTCAGAAAGCTGCAGTTGCCTACATATGACCTGAAATAAGGAGGAAGGATAGGAGAAAGAGGAGGAGGAAGATGAAGATGAAGGAGTAAAAGGAAGGAGAAGAGTGAAGAGGAAAGAGAGAGCAGAAATCCAGAAAAGCTGAATATCATGGTGAAGAGCTAAAGCCATGTTATGCAAGTTTTTTTAAACCACACTGAAGACTTTATTCAAAGGGAAGTTAGGGGCCACAGAAAGCTATTATGGGATTTTCATTTTGGGAAGATCGTATTGTTTCAAGTGTGGGGAAGGGCAGGATGAAGGAGCATCAATTAGGAAACTGTAAGAAAAATCATGCGAGGAATGATGGTGGGAGCACCTATGAGATGGAGATGTGGGAGAATTCAAGGCATACTACAGAGATGAACCCGGGTAGGTGGAGGAATGTCAATGATGAATCCCAGGCTTATTGGCTTGAGACACTGGATACACAAAGATGCCATGATTGAGCTGAACCAAGGACCAGTGACGGTTGGGAAAGAAAAGAATTGTTTTGATTATGAATGAAATCCAAGATCAAATACATAGTAGCAGTTTAAACATAAGACCCCAAAATTCAAAGGAGTTTTAGAGATAAATGGAAATAGAGTAGCCAGTGCTCTTAGGAACCTGGCTATGAGAAGGAGAAAGAAAAACTAGAGATTTAAAAGAGTTGAGGATTGAGGTAACGTTCTTTGGAAATGGAAGGGATTCTGGTCCATAATTATAATGAAGGGAAGGACCAGGAGAGAGTGTAGAGCTGAAGACATAAACAGAGGAGTAGTGATGGAGGGTGGTTTCTGAAAAATGAAGGAGGAGAGAGCACTAGAGAACAAGTGGAGGACTAAGACCTGAGAGCAAGATTTCCAGCGTCGGAAAAGAGTGGAGCAAAGAGATGGGTATGTTTGTGACTGAGTTCATTGGTGAAGGTCGCAACACGCTTTGGCTCTTCCTTTCGCTGTGAGGTAGACGTGGAGGGCTGTGTCCTCTGAGAAGCAGATACCAAGGTGAAATTGGATATGCAAGAGATATATTGGTGAGCAATAGAGAAGAGAGAGTGGGAGCAGATGGCGAGAGCCTTCCGGTACAAACCAGCCTGGCACATCTCAGAGAAGGAAGTAGAGTAGTGGACAGGAGAAGCAGCGGAGCTTTCGGTGTCTGGGACAAGGGAGGCCTCAAGCAAAGGTTACCCACTGGGGAATCCTGCACAGGCACCCAAGAACCATCCCCAGTAGCCCACATGCTCCTCAATGACTGGGAACAGCTGTGGGTAGATGGGAAGGAGGGTGTGACAGCACAGCCACTGTAAGGGGGCCCCAATGTAGGGCAGCTTGAGGTTCTGTGAAACACCTCTTTCCAAGCCCTGACACAGGGGAGAGAAGGGAGGACACAACTCTGGCTTCTCTCTTGGCAGCATCTCCACCAGCGGCTGCATGGCTCCAGCTCCCACTGCAAAACCCAGTAGAATTCTAGCTCCTGAGGCCTTCCATGTCTGGCTGCTGGCTTTCTCCATGGCCTCTCCAGCCTGTGGTAGGAGCGCCTTCTCTTCTCCCAGCTGCTAATCTCCGATTACATCGTGCCCTCTGTTTTGTCTCTCAACTCTTCTATTATTTGTGGAACCAGTTCCATGCATGAACCTCCCTCCATGTGAAACCCTGAAAGTAAGTTCTTCCTGGAGAAACTGTGACTGACAGCAAGGCCCATATTTATAACCGCTTCCCTCCCCTTCCTCCCTCCAAACCCTGAACATAAGTTATATTTTTGTGGTCTCCCGCCTATACTAACTAGGAGCAAGAAATCCTAGGAACCTAACTAGAAGGTCTTATTCTAGTAAAAAGTCAAAATCCAGGCACTCAGGAGAGTCAAACATTGTAATTTTAATGAAAACAGTCCCTCGGTTTTGATCATTGTGAGCTCAGTGTTTCTTGGCTACGTTGTTCAATTCCCACAATACAACCTCCACTTATTCCTCACTGCAACGGCAATGCCCTTATTCCTTTCTTGATTCTTCAGTTCTGTAGGATCCAGCAGGCCTGTTACTGCAGAGGAGCCTCTGGTAGAGTAGAGGGCGATTGCCTCTGAAGGTCACAGGCCATAGACCCCTGGATTTAAGTCTCAGACCAAAGGGACAGCAACCAGTGTGAACAATTAAATTGGAAATAAAATGTTTCTTCTTCTCTCTTCCTGCCTGAATGCCTATTTACCTTCATTCCTGCCTGCATCTTGCCTTTAAAAAAAAAGATGTATATATATATATATATATATGTGTATATATACACACATATATAATATATATACATATGTGTGATTTTGTGTTATGCATATATATGCATAAACCGCACATATACGTATACATACACATATATATGTATGTATACTGGAGTAATGCCCTTGTATTGGCTATATTATCTTTAGAACAAGGTATATTTGAAAATTTGTTCTGAGGATTCTTGGCCATGTGGTAGGCTGATATTTGCTGGCCATAAGGAGAAGGGCCATTTTTTTTTATTTTTCTGCAACATCTAGAAAGAAAAAACGATATTAATTGGAGCCCACAATAAGTGGGCGCTCTTTTATCCATTTTTCTTTTCTGTTTTATCCATTTTCCTACAGTGAAAAAAACCATCATTCCACTCAAATATGATTTGCAGAGTCATTCTGTGAGGACTCTGGGTTACATCACCCAGAAGCTGGCAATGCAGCGGCTGGCCTTCTCATTTGCTGCTGTTTGTTGTGTTGAGAGCTCACATGCCAGAGATGTTTTTCCTAATTCTCTTTTCAGAGGAAATAAAACAAAAAGGAGAGAATATTCATTTGCTGGCTTGAAGAAAAGATCTAGTTCATGGGATAGATTGTTACAATGATGACCCCAATCTGTTCATCCCTCCTGCATGCATGCCACCTTGCAATGTGACTTTGCCCACACGAGATATCTATTTCTCTGCCTCTTAGCCAGTGACTTGATTTGGTCGACTTGACGAGTACAAAAGCAATACAGAGACTTGAATGTGCTTACACACTAGAACTTGCTCTCTCACTGCTGGGGGCCTCTGTCACTGAGTGAGCAAGCACAGATGGCAGGCTGCAGGGTCAGGACTTCATGGAGAAACAGGTCAGCCAGCCCAGCCCCAGACACAGGAAACCAAAGAGCTACAGTGTGAGCTGGGGTGTTTTTATGCCCTTTCATCCTTGTCTTCCTTTCAGTGGTTATTTGGGAAAACTTAAAAAATATTCTTTAGTATCACGTCTCAGTGAAATTGCATTCTTTATTTCTTATTGACAACGTTCACTCTTAAAACTTCTTGTGGTTTCGCTAGCAGAGTTACCAGTGGGATATGTTCTTCTATAAATGCATTTTTGCCAAAGTGCAAAAAATCGTGACAATGATGCTGGCTAGTCTAATGTGCTAAACTTTGGGTGATTTCATAGATAGCAAAATCCATAGTGTCTGAGTGAGATAACCCACGTGAAAGCTAACACAGATCTGATGCACACCAGGCATTTCACATATATTTGCTGGATGGCTGCAACATTGTCTAATTCATTTTTGAAATGGAAAATGAAACACTTCTCCAACCCTGAGATGCTCTTATAGGAACATACAGTATACTTTCATACATTTTTCTTAACCAAGGTAAGTTGAATTTGAATTTGCCTAAACTTTTAGACACTTATCTAAAAGATGGTTAGTAAACGGTAGAATTATAACTGGAAGAGAAAAGGAAATAGAGCAGAAGACAACATGGAAAAGAAGTTTTTATAGTTCTGTCTTGGCTCAGCTACCAGTAGGGGACACAAAATAAACTCAACTGAGGATGGCTTAGGGTGGAGGAACTGCTAGGTATTTAAAAACTGAAGCCCTCAGGTACCTCTGCTACCTTCTCGTATGCACAAAAGATGAAGTCAAAGCTGTGTTTATCTTCCATATTTGGGAGGGAGGTTGAGAAATGCCTACTGAGATCTGGCAATATGACTGAGTTAAATAAACATTTCCCAGACAGTTTGTATCTCCAGCTTCCAAATTAACTGCAATGTGAAACCTTAAAAGCATGTTTCAACGGCTCCTAATTATAAAGCATTGCACATTTTAATGGAAACTCAAGATCAACAACAAAAGAAAATATAAATCAAATTTTTAAAAAATATGTATATTAGCAAAATGAATTATAAGTATTTTGTTAACATTTCCGAGAAGGAAGATTTTGAAGTATTTCTATGACATAAAACAGCAGTTGGCAGCCTGCAGACCAAGTCTGGCCTGCTATATGTTTTTGTAAATAAAGTTTTATGGGAACTCAGGCGTGCTTGTTTATTTACATACTACCTATGTCTATTTTTGGGTGAAAACAGCAGAGTTGAATAGTTCTGGCACAGACTATTTGACTTTTAAATCTTAAAATATTTCGTATCTGCCTCTTTACAGAAAATGTTATCCAACCCTGGACATGGAAATAAGCAGAGATTACCAGTGACTGAAGATGTGTGAGTTATCATTGATGTTCCCTATTTCCTTTATTGTCTTTCTGCTTTCATTTTAATGATCATGCAATAGGTTTCTGGCTTGAGATAAGCCTCAGAATTATCTAGGCAGAGAGACGAGAGCCCTAAAAACCCATATTTATGGGGACGGGGAGCATCTTTGGAGAACTCAACATGAACCAAGATGGAGTAAGGAGTATTGCCATTGACTGCCACAGAGGCACCTTCTGAGTTCAGCTCAGCTTCAGTCATATGAACTTGTCTTCCAGTCACAACTTCATAGAACTCATGTCTTTATCCTAACAAAATCTAGAACAAACTTCATTCTTTAGTGTTATTTCTCTACAATCTCTTTAAGAGACAAGTCAGATGAAGTACTGCTCTAGATCCCTTTGAAGAGGGAGAAAACCACACAAATGAAAGGGAAGGTGGCCTCTTGTGCTGTCTGTCATGTTGCGTTGGTGATGGGTGGCGCCTGGTTAGATTTCGATGCCTGGGGTTGCAGCAGCCAAGATGGTGGAAGCAGGAGCAACAGGAGTGCCTCTTTAGTGAAGTCTGTTTGAACAGAAGCACCAGTCCTTGGAGTCGTAGTGGGATCATAATGGGAGAAACACAGAGGAACACCGAACCTGAAAATAACCTCCCAGACAGAACTGGGTGGTGTTTGGAGATCGTCACTCAGGAATCCAGCCTCAGCAGACTTTCTGTGACCTGCTCAAAATACAGACCCTGGCCACACTGAAATGGGAGAAACAAATACTTTTCTCCGTCAGAATAATTCTCTGTTTGAAAAGTAGCTGAGGTAATTAGAGCAGAAGGGACCCAGAGAATTAGAATGAGAGAAATAGAGCATATGCTTTTGTTGGGTTCTCCCCCAAACTTTACCTACATACTTGTTATTTGATAGAAGTGATGACCCTCAGATCTCCAGAGAGCCAGCGCAAAAGCCCCTTTGCCTCTCTGGGGAGATTTTGAGGTCAGCCTCTGAAACTGCTATCAAAAATTGAGACCAGCTGCTAAGAAAATATAGGTCTATTTCCAAACAAAAGAAAGGTTTCTCCATAACTTTGATTATGCCACTTCAGCTTTTATA